>WIXG01000075.1:0-260099 GCA_009869945.1 Mesaphorura yosii
TAACTCACATTGAATGCACGCATGCTGTCTCAAATTGTAGCCATTTCCATCGAGTACGAAAAGGACCTGCGTGATATTTTTGGCCTCGCTCGATGCGTTCACAGCGCGAACAAACTGCGATGCGCTTTCCATGGCTCGAGACAAGTATCGCTGAAGTTTCGGGCCCTGACCCGCCAGCACAACTCGGCGGAGGTCCCAACTGCCGTAGTACACGACAAACAACGGGCGCCCCTGCTTGTCTTTTCCTTTGATGCCGATTTCAAACATTTTGGTGTACTCATCAAAGTCCTCCTCTAGAATTGTGTCGATGCGATTGTCCTTTCGCCATTTTAAATTCTAAATCAAGTAATTGTTCAAGTACCTAACTGAAAGACTTGTGAAAACACTTCGCACTCCATTTTGGTTTAAGACTCACCCTTCTCAGCATGCTCTGAGCACTTTGAAGGTCCATTCCTTGAGCTGGATACGCGAAATCGCAATTAAACTCATGCTTCTAACGCCTAATCACGGAGACATGATAAAGGACTCACCTCGTAGCCACGTTACGAGGAAGTTGTCTGATTTCATGTAATCTTGGTACAGCTCATCTCCCATTAGTTCGCGAAACTGTACAGTAAACGAAAACGTACTGACTGAAGATTTCATCGTAAAGCAGAACCACCCGCCTTTAAGAATTTCTCACCTTATCAATGACCTCTTTCACCTCTGCGGAGTAATTTAACGCATTCGCAGATTGGGCGTACACGAAAATGGCCAAGAGGGAGAACAGCAAGCCAGGAATCGAAGCCATGCCCAACAATAATTCGCAGAAGATATCTTTAATCTGGTCGAAATCGAAGACAATGCCGGACTGCGGCACGAGGACCCAGGTTTTTGTTTTAAGTACTTCAAACCTTTTTCAAAATACGACAGGTGCCAGGTGCCTTTTCCACTTTCCACGCTCCTCGTGGTGGCCTTGGGCTGAACCCGCTCAGAGTTAATGCTATTAGCAGTCAACATACCTAACAATATCGTGTGAGAAGATACATCATCCTGTTCACATGTAGCAATTACGTTCGAATTTAATTGTGTTTATGTTTGTAGTTGTAGGAGGATCGTGTCTTATCTTGTCTTGTCTCGATGGAGTTCTGTTAAATTACGGACTCCAGACTTGAAAACCTGCCCTGCCAGACTTGCCAGACGACCGAATGACGACAGAGGTGAACAGGTACATTGTTCTTATGAGCATTAGCACGTATCGACATCAGTACAGACTCCGGCCCGGTCCATCAACGCAATTGTGGGTGAGTAGATCAAGAAATGTGAAGGCCAACATGTTCTTCGCAAAACTAGTTGTAAATTGCATCGAATCCACTCGTGTCTCCGGCTCCAGTCTTCTGCATGAAACAGGTTCTTGATACGTTAAATTAACCTCTGTTTCGAAACAAATCGCTGCGGACTGGTTGCGTTGACCTTCACTTAACTTGGCCAACCGTTCTCGCTCTGGCGCTGGAGGTGCTAATTTGGCTAATTAGAATTACGTTGAGCGTACTCTAATTAGTTTAAAGCTGCTTAGGATTGAAAATAAATGAATTCAAATGAATGGGATTGGCACATCGACATCGCTGCCGCCATTCAGTCTTGTTAGCTCAAATGGTGTTAATTAAACCTTGTTAAAATTAATTCATCGCTAAATGCCGTCGCTAGTACTCCAAATACCAATACTAATTATGTAAAACACTGAAATTTCTGTCCGCCGACTCGAAATTCTTGGAATAATTTAGGAAAAGGCGTAAACAACTGAAGAACTCGGTTTATTTCCTACCTAACAAGAGCTGAGAAAGCTTCTGCTGACTGTGTGCTGGAACTCGTATAAAAAGAATTATACACGCCTAGCCTTTGATCAGAAAATCAATCATCTGCAGCAAATTTTCAAATAAACTGATCATCATGCGGTGCTTTCTCGCCGTCGTCGGTCTTGTGTGTCTTTCGGTTTTGGCTCCTGTGGCTGAATGTGGATTTACGAGTGGTCAGAATTTCAACTGAGCGATCATTAAACTTAAACTTTGCCTATTAAAGTCTGTAATGCAAATGTCCTTCTTGTATTTTAGTGAAACCTGGATCTTGCGTCGCGCCCGGTTTCGGAGGGACCATTATGAAGCGGCAAACCCAAGGTGGCAATGGATTCTACCCGCGGCCGACAACGACTCGGAGACCGGTATGGCCACCACCGACTACAACCCGGCCGACAAGACCAACGCCCACACCTTACAAGCGATGCTCGCAGGATTATGACTGCCCCGGAACACAAAAGTGCTGCACCTGGGAGTGCCGAACTCCAGTCTTCCAAGGCTGAAAGGTCATCGTGCATTTTATTCAGAAATACATAACTTGCTTGTAGGAATGCCGTTACTACAAATAAACGTCAATTTCATCCACTTCTTCGATTTCCGCCGTGTTTTCCTCGGCTTCGGCCTTTTTGCGTTCTTCTCTTCCTCGTTGATATCCGTTCAGAAACAAGTTTTCACAGGCGGGATCAAATCCAAAGAATAGGACACCAAACTCAAAGTTGCTTTTTGCACCATCCAGACCAAGTTTCTTAAATGAAGTAGCTCCGCCCATTTTTAGCCCCAGTCCCAAGTACAGTTTGGGGTCGTCGCAGATGTCGGCGTCACCCACGACGTGCACTCGCCTGCCTTGTGTTTGTAGCACACACGGAAGCAGAAGAGCCACTACAATCGAAGCCAGAAGCCTCTGGAAGCAAATCTGTGGCTTCATGTCCTGCAAGGACACCGTAAACTGAATTAATTTATTGTTTTCTGCAGGACCGGGATGCCGAGATCAATGAGTTGTTTGATAATAGCTGCGTCATTACTTACCTGATCGTCCTGCCACGATTCGGGCTGCTCCGTCGATGCCTCCTACACCACTTCCACTTCCCACACAGCACGCAATGCAGTTAGGGCATTCCATTTCTGCTATTAGCATATGGGTTAATTTCCTCACAACATTCCATGGAGGCAACTGCAAACCGCTACTGACTGATTGTCTCGATAAGGCTGACCACGAGGAGATAAAGACAGACCTCATTCTTACTGAGAGTTGGATACGACGAGACTTCCTCGTCGATAACTCGTAATGCATTCGTGTACATAAGGCTTAGGGCACCGATGGAGTTTATTAGGTGTTCAAAACAATTGGTAATTAATCTCCAAATTAATGAATTAATTTGAACCAGAATGTTCTAGAATGCAGTGGGATGAGCTGATGGAATTGGACTCTGTTAACCAAAGTGACTTTATCTAAGAGCTCATCGCTTATGGCTTCGCTATGAAGTTTGTGCAACCAACCTAAGGGACGTGCGCCTTCATTTTTCAGAAGTGATCGAAGGACGTCCAAAGCGGCCCCGACGCTACGAGCACTTCATAAAGCTCATTTAGTAAGACGAGTTTAATTAGGACGGTTCTCGTCCTACGTTAACTAATTGTGAAGAGTCGAAAGTCGAGAGCATTAAATTAAGTCTCTCTTTCGTATATACTTGCCAATGCCAATCCAGATTCATGTTTAATCAGAATTTTCAAAAAATTGAGCAATAGAATTGAACACTCAACATTAATTTGCGTTCATGCTGCGAACGTTCGAGAACGCCGTGCTTAATTAGACGAGATGAGTGAGTGAGCCCAGGCATGGGCGCATAAGATTCGGGTATTCACTCTTGTCTCGAACAGCACTCAGCAGCGTCCGGTAATCGTCAACCATTCGCTTCGTGTTGGATTCACAGCCATTCGTTTCGTTGTCAACCTTTGTGAAGCACTGTAGGGAGTCCTCCATAGATCTAGAATTCAGAATAATTGCGATGAGACGACTAAACTGAGTCGTGCAATCAAGACTACAACGTTTAGAATGAAAACTGACCTGCAAAAGTTCAGAAACGGTTGGAGCGGATCGTCGAACAGGCTGGTTTGGTTGATACATCCAACTAAAACTTGTTGTATACGGTAATTCTCTTCGTGTTCGCACGGACTTCCTGTCCAAGGTGGGCCGCTAAACACCGCTGTCAATCAAAGCAAAGGCGTTAAGTGAGCCCAAGTTAAATTGCTTAGCATCATAGTACATTTGAATATGGCACCATCATCCTTGAGACCGGTGCTAATTGCGTCCAACACCAGGAGGTCGTTGTCGCGGTCGGGTGCTTCGCTGCTG
This sequence comes from Mesaphorura yosii, assembly GCA_009869945.1. NCBI lineage: Eukaryota > Metazoa > Arthropoda > Collembola > Poduromorpha > Tullbergiidae > Mesaphorura > Mesaphorura yosii. The sequence goes on from WIXG01000075.1 coordinate 4,183, forward strand.
CAACCGTCGAGCAGGACTTTGAACGGCTGGAGGCAGTCGACCAATTCTTGCCCCGCTTGTGTGAAGGAGTCGAGGGTATTTCCCATGTGCATAGTTGACTCAATGAAAGTACGCACACAAGTGTCCACCACTTCACCCTAAAATTAGAACCACGACCGTGTGGAATCCAGTCACACTCGTCTCTCCTATTATAAATATTATAGGCCTCAAGTCCCAAACTTACTACAGACGTCTCTCCGCCGCATGCTTTAATCGTCGCCTTCGCATGACTTAGGACTTTTTCCAAAGGGTCAGTAGACTGCCCTGACGTTGTCAAGATGCAGGCACTTATATTCAGAAGGAGAAAGACCAAAGGAGCCTTCAAATCCATTTTTAATCTTTAATTGTCCACAGTATCCCCCGGTGCCGAAAGTTTGTCTCAGATACTCTGGCTCCTTTGATAGATCGGAGCACCTGCACGGCTTGAATAAAATTAAAGGCGGCTCAACTCTTAAGTCACAACGAACGAAAGAGCGAGACTAATTTATTAAACTTAATTAAGAATGTTAACAAACACCTCGATTTCATCGCACCATAATATGGACTTGATTCATTCGTGAATTGTGGTCGCTGTAAAGTCGATAGCACTTATTGAGTGGTTTTACGAATTAAATCTTCAATTAGCCTCATGTTTGAATCTAATTGCTTGTGTTGAAAGTGCATTAGTTAATTTTTCACGGAATTTCAATCTTTTAGCCGTAAGCGAATATTTTCATGACAAAATCGAGGATTGAAATGTGTCATTCATTCGACGCAATCGGGCGAGTTGTCCTTCCTGCTTATGGTTTTGACTAACAAGAAGACGAAACAGGCTGTCCGACCCAAAATTATTTTGGTGGTAACTTATTACCTAAAACAGTCAAAAGCGCTCTCAATTCACACAGCGCTCAAAGGAACTCAAGTTATTGCAAAAGAGTCTTTGATTCCGTGCATTGAAATATGCATTTTTGTTTAAAAATTTTGTTTGTAATTTTATTCCACGCCATTTGTTTATTGTGTTTATTTTAAGGGAGCGGTACACAAAAATTGTTATTTTGCGTGTTAATTCCCATAAGGAATTCCTAATTTCGACATTTGCGAAAATTCTTTTTGCGGTAACTTGGGTTCCTTTGAGCGTTGCGCGAACTGAGACCATTTTGGGGGTTTCAGAGCAGAGACTATCCCCACAAAAATTTAGGACCGATTCTGAGCTGGACAGCCTGTACTGTCTCCTTGTAAGATGAAGCGATTCCGGATTCTGCAATCCTGCTGTCTCGTCGTTCATTCACGTCAGAATCGACGTGATCGAGAATTCATGCACCAGATTGTAGACGCGATTATTCCACAGAGACCACAGCAAAAGAACTCTTCAATGAGAACCCGAGCCGTTTGAATTGTGGAGTGATGGAATATTGCATCAGAGCAGACAATTCGCGTTATTTTGCAGCTCGCGTTCGAGGGCAGGGAAAGAAATGAATTGAGAATTTTTATGAGATTCTTTCAATCCATCGATGAGTCGTTCTTGGCTGCCCTTTCCTACTCGTTGCTCTTCCACTTCGTATTTTGTGAATGAATTACAGTTACAGCATTACTGCATTATTGGCAATGGTTCGTTGTTCTCTTCTCTCCTTCCTGCGCATTCCTGCTTGGTTTGGTGTTGGTCTCTCAGTCTCAAGTGCATAAGGAAAAGTGGTACGGCACATGTTACACATTCGCGAAAAACACACTCACACAATGTTTTACATGCTGGAAACACAATAAATTATGAAGGGTTCGTTCACTTCAGCAAGGCCACACAGCCACCGTTTAATCAAAACAAGATGGCAGAAATCCGATTGTGGGGGAATGCATAATGTATTAATGTAATGGTATGTTTTTATGCATTAATCTTCTCAACCCTACGAATATAAGGACATGAGCACAGTCAGTCAAGAGAGACGAATGAGAACGAGACCCAACAGGGAACAGAAGCTGAGACAGGGAAGCCGGAAGATGGATGAATTGAGCTTTATAGCCTATTGTATCATATAAAAAGGTGACTCATGTACGACTCGCTCTGTTCTCGTCTGGTTGTCATGTAATAATTTCTGGAAATACTTTAATTCCATCGCAGTACACAGCGGTGGTACGCGGTGGCAGATGAATACAAACTCGGTCATAAAAATACTTCCTCTGCATGATTCATACACGGGACTTTAATGAATCTTGCGCTGCTGGCTACTGGCTTGGGTGGGAGCTGCTGGAACGGCTTTGTACGCTTAATTTTCTCCAGTGCAGTGCGATGGCAATGAATCATGGGCATCTTGCATAAGCTTTCCTTTCCTGGGACGAAGCAAGGACGTACTGCAAGAAGACACAGAAATGAGATACATCTGGGCCACGGTAGTAATTTGCATGAAATTATGCATAAACGTCGAATCAATTTTATGATGGACGGATAACATCTTAATTTGATGTCGTCTCCAGTCTTTTGCTTGCTTGCTTGTACAAATAAGAAAAGTGCCACACGACGACACGACTGTGCAGGCTTTTGGGTAAAGCCTCGGTTCACTCCTTCACAACTCACAAGTCGCCAATTGTCTTGTCTTGCCATGGATCAGAAGGTAAAAAAAATGGAAAGTAGCGAAAGGAACACGAGCGTGTTGAAATCATTTATCATTTCCAGCAAATTTTAAAACCTAGTGTGTTGCGTGCTAGCCGCTATGATTTCTCGCCTTTTTTGTGCAGACCTCTAACTATTGCGTTTGTACCCGAAGGATGAGGGTTGAAGTGGAGTTGGTATCACGTCAGTAATCGGAAGGGTGTCGGTGAAGTAAGGGAATGATGGAATTCATTATGACACTACAGTGCGCTATGTTACGACCGAGCAATGCGATTTGTGAGAGAAAGCAAGGGAAAGACATTTTGTAGACGGCTGAGGGGGTTGAGGCTGGGTGCAATGCAATTCACCGAACAATGATCGCCAACCGTGAAATGAGCATATCATTTTGTATCGAAAACATTTTAAATGGATTAACGCGTCTTCTATGACTCACAACTGCAGAGTCAACTACTTTTGCCCATGTCTGTCTGCCGTGGCCGTGATCTGTGCTCGTCAGAGAACAAAACTCCCAAAATCTGACAGAATTCGAATTCACTCAAATGCCATTGTGTTGACCGCCGTATGATGCATGCATCTCTTTAACAGAAAAGCGCTCCAATAACAAGTTCTGTTGTCCAAGCGCGTGATAGTTTTAGATTGTACAATAAATTGAATATTTATCGCTTACAAGTTCATTAATTGAATAAATTGATTCAGGTTTAGTCATAAATAAGCATTCACGGTCGTACGTTTCGAGGAAATTTACCAGGGCCAGTACAATAGTTAATGTGAGATGAAGTTTAACGTATGATTAATTGTCCAGAATGCGACCACAACAAATTGCTATTTTGATGTTTTTCACAGAACTCATTTCACATTGAACACCTGTGTCAACACACGTGTAGTAAAATTAGCACTGGAACCCATAAATTAAAATGGCAATATTCAAATTACATGGAATTGTGAACAGATTCTTTCCTCGAGCGCTGTTTACCTCGAATCTTGTGGTTTTATCAGGAATGCGTCAATAATGCTTGAATACGTGATATAAATGGAATCCGATCGAATCCGTCTTATCACAGTTCCTCCCTGCGAATCCTTGCAGTACACTCAAACCAAAGGCAATGGCGATGATTAAAATCTTGGTGATTGCAGCAGTGGCTCTTTTTGCCGAGCACGCTGCAGCCCAGCAAGGTAAGTCTCGGCGCAAATTACTGCAACGGCAATTACGACAAGAGGCATTTAATATTTTTGAACCCCTCTGTCTACAGCTTACCAGAACAGCGCTCGTGACCTTCACAACAGCTATCGTGCCAAGCATGGATCCCCAGCCCTGACGCTAGATAGCACCGTAAGTTATGCGAAGGCAAAGTTATGGACGGTTCCAGGCTCCAGGAGCTAAACAAAAATATTAATACAACAAGCCCTTGATTGCAGTTGAACGCGAATGCTGAGAAATGCGCCCAATACTACGCACAGAAGCGAACCATCGACCACAGCTGCCCTTACAAGAACGGTGCAGGAGAAAACCTCGTTGGCGGTGCGGGCACCTGGAGCCAGGCCGACTTTGCTTCGATGGGCACCAAAATGTGGTACGATGAAGTCTCCTCCTACGACTACAACAACCCCGGCTTCTCGATGGCCACCGGACACTTCACACAGGTCGTGTGGAAGGCAAGCACAAAGTTCGGGTTTGGAGTCACTACAATAGGCGGATACACGGCAGGTGTTGGCCTCTACTCGCCTGCTGGCAATGTTCAGGGCCAATTCCCACAGAATGTGCTCCGACCAACATCCTAAATTGAAATTAACTGGCGTGCCTGCATGTGCATCCGCAATAAATTGATTACATCACAGCAATTAATATACACGGTCGTTGAGATAAGCCAAATTAAGCAGAATGGTCCTTGGCTGTCTTTCCAGTTTGATCTTTGCATTGAAATTCGGTTAACTTTGTACAGCAACTGCAAATCAAATGGCATGCTGATTTGTAGACTCAAGTAGAAGTAAAGGCTCAATTGCTGAAATGCTGCAGTTCCACGGTTGCAGCATAAGCCTGAATTTTGCGCTAAGAATTCGTCGAATTTTAATTCTACGTGATACAGTGTGAATTGACTAATTCCAGAAGTAGTACAATTAACGCACAGAACGCGCCCGCGAAAATTATCACAAATGCAGAGAACGTGTCTGCTAAACTCAACCCGTTGCTCACTGTTTCAATCAGACTCTGTGACTCCTGCGAGTCGCATCGTGGTCTGTAATGGCTCACATATGCTTTGGATTCGCGATATTGTAGTCCAGCTTCATAATATTTGATAATTTTGTGGTTGAAGTGTTCCTTAAGGGGGGAATTCTTGCCAACGACCATCCCAGAGGCAAATGGCCTTTGTATCGCCGCGATTTCCGTAATATGCTTGCAAAAGAAGTGATCTGCTGATTCAGAAGCCAGTAGAATTCTTGATGCTGAATAAAAGCCCTCAGTAAAGGTCAAAAAGGCTACAGATTTTTGGGTTGAAGGCGTTACTTGATTTTGAATGCCCAAAGTCTGATTTAACGCGAAGGTCCGATCCACAAACTTAATTTTGTGCGAGAGTGAACCATAACTCAGTGTTTGCTGCAAATTGGTATTATTTTTTCAAACAGTCAGAACTCAAGTTTTCTTAAGCCTTGTCCTATTAAGCTACCTGCACAAATACATTTTTCAAAACCGGCGAATGCATATCACCGTACAACGGCAGGTCACTTCGGAGGAATTTTTGCAGCGTGTCGATCGGTTTTGACACGGATGCGAATTGTGAGACCAAGGTCGCTGAATAGGCCGTGTAGAAAATTAGGCCCATGAGAGACCCACTGAAAAATATTATTCGTAACCACACTTTCTCAGGAACTTGATACCATCCTACAGGAAAAGTACACAAATTGTCAGCCTTTCAGTGGTCGTAAAAGCTGCTACATTCCAATATTCACAAACCTTGATTGGTCACAATTGATGCAAACCAAAGGGCGGTGCTGTCAATCGATAAATACTCCGGACGTTCCAGAGCATTTCCTATTGTGTCCGACTCAGTCGCGATAACCATGAATAGCTTTGGAAATTTTCTCAATACAATCTTCAATATTGCAAAGAGGCCGGTACCCACTATACAAAGTCCAATAATTGCAATCCATAGGCTGATTGAAAAAGGCTGTGTAAATATATTTCGGACGGAGCTCGCAGACGGTTGACGAAGCCAAATACAAGGTCTGTAAGACGATAACCAGAATAATCATTACCACTGGCGCCAAACGTATCCCTGAAGTTTCGCTTATATTACCTGTCAAGAAGCAATGGGACGAGAAGCGTGAAGTATTTCGCTCGGAATGAAATGGATGTTGACGCATCAATCGAGACGTCAGCACTGCGGTCCATCAATAATTTTCCAAGTCCAGCCCTCGTATCATTTTCAGGTTCAATGAGCCAGTTATCGGCTGGCACAATTTCGATGCTAAATAGTATACAGAATTAAATTTCAAGAACTCGAACTTTACTGGAATGCTGTGAAAGGAAAGTAGGTGTCAAACCTGAAATTCAGTGAGTCTCTCATTAACTCTATGACTGGCTCACTAATGCCAATTGCCGTCAAATTTCCAAATATTAAATTATTTCTGTTTTCTTGCTGCGGAACATACCTGCTTCGGTACTGCGTAAGATTTGAATTCTTGTCCTGAGGGTGAGACAAATTAACGTGAGCTTAATAATAATAGATAGACGTATTCACGAATGGTGGGTTTATAATTTTGTTCACGGACTTTGGAAATAGATTCTGTCTCATCCAACTTACCAATCCGGTGACACGGATTGCATTGCTCATGAAATCACTTCGATGCCTGGCAAAATTTCTGATTGACCTGGAACTGATTTGGTTGAGCACAAAATTCGTTTCTTTGGCGTTCTTTGGGGGAGTCCATGAGAATAACTCGTAGATTTCAAAGCGAGAGGAATTTCCATCGCCTTTGGCAAAGGCTAACAAATAAATATTGCTCGACCAAACGGGAAACCGCCAACCAGTGTCAGTGGTTATGTTTCGCAGCGAACTCTCGAGATCTTCGACAGAATGGCCACCAGAAGAAGGCCAAACCACAAAAATTGTTGGAGCACACTGAAGAAAAGGGTGAGATAATCTTCTATGCTCCAAATCACCGATCTAATGACCGAAGGATTGAAAAATTATTTATCACAGCACAACACAGAAGAGGGCGAAAGATAAACGAACCATTTTCAGTATTCCAGCCAGTTGGATATTGTCTTCAGGATCAATTACGGTGTAAAGTTTGTGACAGTCGTAGTCCTCTTCATTGTTCGAGAAAATCCTGGAAAGCAAATTGTACAACTGATTAGGTTTACACTCCTTGCCTTGGTAAACCGTGACTGATTTGGCATTAAGTGCTTCGCAGAATTGAATGAACGCTGATAGTGGTAATTTACTCGAAATTAAAAATAGTTCAATGCCTAACGAATACGAAAGTAAATCCTCTAAAATGCGACCAATTCGCAAAGATTCTGTGTTGTTGTAAGCTTGGGCCTGCTGGGAAAGCAAAAGCACAAGCAAGACGTGTCTGGAGAAATTCATTTTGGAATCGGATCTTTATAGAATCGGGCGCAAAGTCCGAAAGTCTAAGCATAGTTCAGCTCAGAAGTGGACTGAGTGAGCTTCAATCAAGCGTGCCTGCACTCAAAGTAAGCGAATTATTGTAAGGCAATTTGTTTAATTCCGCGTATAAAGTTAAATTCATCCCAAAAGCAGCCCCACCCTCCGAGGCTCACACAAATGTTGCGCTTCTTTAATGTCCATTCAAATTGAAGAAAGTTGTCGCAAAAACAAGAAAACGAGTGCTGATTAGAGTCTAGCCAAATGCATTTCTATGCTATTGATTACAGGTGATTTTTGTAATCACTTTACTGGACTATGGAATTAGTTGCTGAATTAAATTAGCAAATCTTCAGTTACACCCACCGGCGCGCTCCGCGTCGATACCATTTTAATGGCATTGACATTCAGACGCAACTGAACTTCAGTTCAGGCATTTGCATGGAGCCAATGTTGAACGAGAAATCAATGTAGCTCTTCCCATCTTCGACCGGGACCGGAACATGTGTCAATGTGGACAAGCAGCGCTTGGTTGATTCACCCTACAATGAATTTACAAATTGGCATCCAATTATAAATCAACAGTGTGAAGAAGCTGAAGATTTGAAGGTCATACCTCCAGCTTGAACTGGATCATATACCACTTGCCAGATTGTATGAACATAGGCGGGTCGAGCTCCACATGGAATATTTTGCCACGCTTTGCAGTAACTGCTCCCCATTCTCGTTTAAATACCAGGTGGCTTGGGCATGCAATTGGAAGAACTTGTTTGGAGTTGTTCGGTGTGTAGATTTCAATTCTAACGTTGTACTCAGCGACCTCTGCTGCAGCTGGACCATGAAACCCGATTGCTTGCAAAATTACTTCATGACTACAGCGAAGCCTGGTCGAGAAGTAATTAGTTATAAATACGCACACAGAATTCAAGATTGTTTTTACCTGTTTGAATAGAACGTTCCGCCATAATTTTGACCAGGCAGGATGGAGAGGTCGTTTTCTTTGCCATTGACACTACCCTGTCCTCCACCAAATGAGTTCCCAAGACGTGGTGACGATGCGTCCCGACTCACTGTGTACAACCGTGCCTTTGGAGCAGGTGGCACTGCTGTCACCTCGAGAGCCAATGGTTGAACTGCGTCAACCTCTTCGGAGACACGTTGAGCCTCTTCCATAAATCGAGTGTACATGTTGTTAATGTTGGGGTTTGCCCCGAAATGGAGGATGTCATCACTCATTTTATCGTAACGGAGTTTGTGTTACCGGCTTCCTGCTAAATAACACCGTGAGAAACAGAAAAATTGGGGTCGGCTGCTTTAGCGATGGTGCTTGGGTAAAATAAGCCTTTAGGCCAGCTGCCAACTACTCCCATTTACAAAATTCTAGGCTACACTCCTCTCAGATTCTTAAAATAGAAGTTGGTGTTGGTTCTGTAACGGCAGGCAAGATTTGAAATGGGTCGTGTGTCAACCGTTCAGGGTGAGGGCTGTGAATGAGCCTGGACAACGAAGAACGGGCCTAGTTACAGGACGCCAACGTATGAGGCAGCGATCGGGTTGGTCAAACGTGAAGAGTTTTGACACGGTTGAAGTTGCGATCTGAGGTTCAGCACCAGCACTGGCGCCTGGAATAATTTCGCGTGACATCATTTTCGTCAATAATTGATTACGTTAATTTAACTGCGTCGTTCATGCAAAATCAATGGATAAACTCCATAATCACACAAATGAATATTAAATCTTGCTTCTGATTCACAGCACGGAGACTTATCACCTTATTTTGTGCTGAATGTCAATTATAATCAGTCAGAAAATTTGTGAGGGTCACATTCCACGAGCCCAACCTAGATTATACGAATTTAAAACGTTTCAGAATTGAATTAATCTTCAATTCAGCACTTGAAATTAGAACTCAAGCTCGTCAAATGGTTAACCTAATTTCAACAGATAACGTTTACATTATTTGCTTCTCTTATCAGAAATGCAGCTTATATCAATTTATTGATCATCAACAAGTTCCACGCTCAGGTTCTACGCAGTTGTGTGTTGTTGGCAGGCGTAAGGCGCCTGATAATGATTGACGGTATGATTCATTTGGGTTTGCTATGTAATCTTTGCCCGATCACTCCATTCTATTCAGGATTCATTCATGATCCCAAATCCAAAACACTTATCGTAGCGGTACAACCTTCCCGATTTTTCCACCTGCGACCAAGTAATGCCGAAAGCTGAAAGGTGCCTTTCTAACGCGTGATATTCACGATCAGGAATCATGACTTTCAATGCAAATGAGAATTAAGCCGGGCAAGCAGATAAATTCTTCGTGATACGATACGGTCAGTGTAGTGATGGGAACTTACCAGCTTGGCACATGGATTTCTTATCGATAAGCCGATGCCTGCTTCAACTGCCTTGCGAAATGCACAAGCCAGATTCCGAATTGCATGTCGGACCTGGCTGGCCAGCGTACATGCTTGTTACGAAAATTAGTGCAAATTGTGTATCTGTAAAAGAAGATTAAGTGAACATAGACTAAGCGCTGGCATTGTTTTGAACCCCATTGACAATGACTCATCCTGTTTACAAGTTAGATTATGCAATCAGAGCGTAGTCAAGAATGAGAAACCTGTTCGGTTTGGTACTGAGTGTTGAGTGCCAAAAGTGAATGCTACCTTTTTTGTAATCAAGCAAGAATGATGTTTTCATAGTCGAGCTTTAATTTAAACTTGTGACTTGCCTTGTGATAACTAAATAATTGCAAAACCAACTCATCGATCCAACGTTCTACCTCCAAACCGGAGAATAATCGTGTCTGTGATCCTGGAGGCTTTAGTCCAAATGCCTTGGTAAGTTAAAATGCACCAAGTAATTATGGTTAATAAGTAATGCGAGTACTTCAAGGATTTAGCATGTTAGCCAGAAAAGCTTTCGTATAGTGCTTCATGCATGCAGTGCAGTACAGCAGCGGCACGTGTTAATCGTGGATGCACGATTAACTAAACTCTGAATCTGATCTTTGTTTTTAGATAAAGTTCGGCAATCAAAATAATACGGTGCCATATGTCTGGTACTGGCTTCAGCCGTGGCCGTGCTCGTGGGACAGGGTTTACCTTCCATCCGAGAAGAGGTGGAGTGCCAGTGGGTCGAATAAGAGCAAATGGAGCTTTTACAACTTTTCGACATAATCAAGTGGCGAGCAACGGTAGAGAGCAAACTGATACGAGCAAAGAAATGGATAATGGTGAAAATTCCACAAATCAGAACAGAATGTAAGAAACTTTGTATTTTCTTATAGTCGAAAATGTACAAGAATGGGTCTTCTGTTGGAAGTAAGACGTAACTAATTGAACTTGACTTGTTGACATCGAATTATTTCAGGAGGTATCCCTTTTTTGGTTTCAAGAGACTGTATTTCCTCCTTAAAGAACATCCTGACGCTGTCATTTTGGCAATTGAACCACGGATGGAGGAGTGGGGTGAATTTCTTGAGAGTAAGATGGGGGAAGACATGTTGATTCTCCTTATTCAAATTCTTGGAGAAAAGGTTGTTTCTACCGAATCCGTACTCCATCAGCAGAAGATTAATATTGTAGCGAAGACGCTTAATGACGCTTTCTGCACAAAGTGCAATGAGAAAACACAGAAAATGATGATGACAAGCGATTCGAACATGAGACAACCAAGAAATGAGTAAATGACACAATTATATGCAAATTCTTTTTGGAATGGACATGTCGTTAATAGAAATATAATATTGATTATAGGAAAGATTTAGTGGTGGACCATTCAAAAACTCGAATACTTAGAAATCTTCACAATTTGTTCATATTCGTGGTGAATAAAATGCCAACTACGGCCATCGACTTCGTTCAGAAGATACTTGGTGGAGTAATTGCAACTATAGCTGTGTCATCCCCTTCTGAAGAAATCGAGCTATTGAAGAAAGACTTCGCCAGCCTGAGGGACATGATTTTGTCACTGACAGAGAAGAGAAGACAGCGAGAAACTGCAAAAGAAATGGGCAATCGGAGGTACGGATTTACTGAAAGGGAGGAAGAATGGCTTCATGGGACGAAACCGCCTGATGATTTTCGGGAAATCACAATTTTACCTTCAAGAGACGAAATAGTATCACTTGAGGAAACTTTCTTAAGACCAATCAAAAAACATGGCGGCTATATCGACGCAGATCATTACTTGGACGTACATTTTCGTTTGTTGAGAGAAGATTTTGTCAAGCCTTTAAAAGATGGGATACAAGATTTTCTAAAACACAAGTGAGTGATGCAATGAAATGATTTTATGTCTCCATGTTGCAGATTTTACGTTTTCCATGAATGTTATCTCTCACAGGCACGATTATTTGACAAGAAAAAGGAAAATACCCATTGGCAATGTGAGAATTTATCCCGGCGTGCAAATCCTAGAAGCTCAGCTTGTCAAAGATGTTATCACATACAAAGTGCAATTACCTGAGACTATCTACAAACGAATTAAATGGGACAGATCGAAAAGACTCTTACCAGGATCCATGGTGGTATTTACGTCTGATGATTTTCAGACAGCATATTTTGGCACGGTGGCCCCACCCGACAGAGGCAGCGGTAGGGATCTGGCCAATGGAATACTTGAAGTTGTTTGGGAAGGAACAGATGTACCCTACCTCCAGCAGAAAGGTGAAGAATTCTTGATGGTCGAGTGCGAAGTCTATTTCGAGGCGTACCGGTGAGTGTAACAAAATGTCAAAAACCTTTTGCTATTACTTAAAAAATGTCTACCGATAATGTCAAAAATTTGCAGTCACACTTTACAAATTCTGAAGGAGATTGAACTCAAAAGCTTTTCAATGGCCAAGTTCATAGTTGAAGGTTCATCTGAAGTTGGACCTCCGGCTTATTTGGCAAACTCAACATTCTTGCTAAAGATAAACGACAACTACATATCACCACTGCAGGGATCCTGGCCAAATGCGAAAGAACTTCATCTTGACGAAACACAGTTTGAAGCCTTTCATTCGGCACTCACGAAGGAATTCGCAATTATTCAAGGTCCTCCAGGCACTGGCAAAACATTTCTCGGTAATTATACCTGACACTTAACTTAGGTGCATTTCATTCCGCTAATTTTCGATTCAATCGATGAATTTTCATACTTTAGGGTTAAAGATTACCGAAGTACTTCTGAATAACCTTCCACTTTGGTGGGGAGAAGACGCAGAAAGGGGGCACGGACCCATTCTTGTTGTTTGCTTTACGAATCATGCCCTGGATCAATTCATGGAGGGAATTCTACATTTACTCAAAAATATCTTTCCTGATGAAGACCCAGCTATGATCCGAGTTGGTGGACGGAGCAAATCCGACATTATGCAAGAATACACTTTGGGTCGGAAAAGGCAAGTAGCGGCAAAACTGCGGATGTATAATCAAGATTTCTGGACTGCAAAAAGGCAAGCCCTTGATGACGTTCACCAGTGTGAATTTCTCCGAGCTGAGGTTATGCAAGAAGTTGCAGCGTTGGGCAATCCTGAAGGTAATTCATGTAAATGTGTGACAAACTTCAAGTCTTTAACTAATCAATTTAATGCTAATGTAGGAATTATTGACTTCACTACGTTGGATGGGGTATGGGGAAAGACGGCTCTGAAAGAGGAATTTCCTCCGGATGTTTGGAAGCTTCTCCAGGATCCCAGTCAACTAGGAATTAAGGACACTTTCTTTGAAAGCCCCAATTTCACAACAGAGCAATTGGTAAACAGATGGTTCATACTTCGGGAAAATACACCACCTCCGCCACAGAACCCTACGCCTAGCCGACAACGAAATCATCAGCAGGATCGAGCAGTTGAGGACGATGACGATGAAGATTACGATTTGGAAGAGTTGATGGAGAATCGATTAGTTGAAGAGTTGGATATGCTCATTGAAGCTGAAGCGAAGTCGATTAAAGTTACCGAAACGAGGACTCATGTCAAATTTGCTGGTGGAACGTCTGTAAAAGACTACGAGAAAACACTCAGGAATAACATAAAAATGGGAGCCGCAATAGAATGCGATCAAAAACTCTCAGCTCAAGCTAAGCAGAGTCAGCTCCAACAACTAGAGAAGCAAAGCAGAGTTATGCAAAATATGAAATCATTTATCCAGGAACTTTTTCGGCTTTACAAGGCAGACCTTCTTCACTTGCCCGATGTACACAACATATTGAACCCAAGGCCTGGAGATGCGAAACCGCTGAGCGATCGAACTCAAGGGGAGAAATGGTCTCTTTACTTTACTGTGATTGAAAGAGCTAAGGTTTTTGCACTGCAGTTGGCAAACACGGAGCAACAAAGATTAATCACAGCACAGAAAAAGCTGAAGGATATTTTAAATTATGGAGACGGATTTTTACTTCGCCAGACTAAGATTGTTGGAATGACCACAACTGGTGCAGCAAAATTTAATGACTTGTTAAAGATGATGAAATCCAAAATTGGTTAGTTGAAATTGATGTATATTTATATTTTTAACGAGTTGGAGAAGTCATCCAGAATTTCTTCATTTTATTGCGAAGTTATTGTGGAAGAAGCTGCAGAAGTTTTGGAGGCCCATATTGTTACTTCCGTAACTGAATACTGCCAGCATTTAATTCTCATTGGTATGAACTTGGTACTTCCGCCATGGATTCTGTGTAATGCGCTATTTTCACCCAACAGGTGACCATCAACAACTTAAACCAAGCTCGGCTGTATTTGAACTGGCGAAAAAATATCATTTGGACATTTCCTTGTTCGAGAGAATGTTGAATAATGATCTGCACTGCAGCAAATTGAAGGCAATGAAAAGCATTTAATATTACACCTCATTAAGCTAGATATCAGTCTTTACTAGTGTCGTCCCTCATAAATGCTCAGGTGCAGCATCGAATGCGACCCGAAATCTGCGAATTAATTGTTGGACCAATCTACAAGGAGCTCGAGAATCATTTTTCCGTGTACTACTATCCACCAGTGCTTGGCACTGCCAAGAATTTATTCTTCATCAATCATGATCAGAAAGAGCAATCCGTACGAGAGACAATGAGGAAGCTAATAAGTTGAAAGTTTGTTGACTAAATACAAGTGGGGGTTTACATTTACAGGAGTCTGATTCCATGAGCAAAAAGAATCTGCATGAGGCAAAGTTGCTAGCAAGTCTTTGTAGATACTTTGTCCAGCAAGGCTACTTGACGTCCCAGATCACTATTCTGACTACTTACATTGGACAGATGTTTCTACTCAAGAAAGAAGTTGGAAGTTTTCCCACGTGCAAAGGAGTCAGGATATCAGTTGTGGACAACTTTCAAGGAGAAGAAAACGATGTATGTAGTATGTATGGCTGTATGTATGTATGAAAAAGTGTCAAAGTACAAATTGTTAATCTTGCGTCTCCTTTCAGATTATTCTTCTGTCATTAGTCCGCAGCAATGACCAGAACGCAATTGGATTCTTAAAAATAGACAATCGAATATGCGTAGCTATATCTCGTGCCAAGTAAGATAAGATTGCAGTAATAATTATCAATCGAGGGTTCAGGCATTACACGAGTTCATATTTGTAGGCATGGTCTCTTCATTTGTGGAAACATGGACACGCTGCTGGCGAGTGGAAGCAAGACTTGGAATCAAATTAACAAGAAACTACTTTCAAGGAATGAAATCGGCGAGTCATTGGAACTAGCATGCCAGATTCATCAAACGTCAACGTTGGTCAAATCGAGCTCGGACTTCACTCGAGTTCCTGAAGGTGGATGCAGTCTCATTTGTGCATCGGCCTTAAAATGTGGCCATATTTGTGAATCCGTTTGCCATATTCACGATCGAGAACATGAGCAGTACAAATGTCGACAGCGCTGCGAAAGAAAATGCAACAATGATCTTCATCAATGCCTGGACAAATGCTTCAAGGACTGTCCGCCATGTCCGGTTACAATGTTGAAGAGATTGCCCTGTGGTCACGACAAGAATCTTGCTTGCCATGTGAAGGAAGAAACCGTGGAATGCAGGGAGGTTGTTCTCCGAGTCCTTCCCTGTGGTCATGCAGAATATTTACCGTGTTTCCAAGATCCGCAGAAATTCAAGTGTCGTATCAAACTGGACAAGACCTTGCCTTGCACTCACGTTAAAAAGGGCATTGAATGCCACGAAGATGCTGCTTTAATCACGTGCAAATTGATTGTGGACAAAATTTTGATTCCGTGCGGCCATGCACAGAAAGCACCTTGCCACCTGCTTCCTGAGGTGATCAAATGTCATACTATGGTGACGAAGACATTTACTGACTGTGGCCATACGGTAAGGTAGCTTAAGGATCACAAACGGCAAGTATGAGAATATGAAATACTCGTGCTCAAGTTCAGTGTTCCATTTTCTCATTTAGCTGGATGTTGAGTGTCAGTTTTACAAGAAGCCCTTGAATTGTAAGGCACCATGCTCAGTTCGGCTGGACTGTGGTCATGCTTGCACCAGAATCTGCCACATTGAAGACGATCCAGACCATCTTAACTATGAGTGTCGAAAGGATTGCGGACGAATTTGTGTTAATGGTAGGACGGCGGTCTCAACTTTACACTAAATTCTCAGCATTTCGATTTCGATTAATATAATTTCACAGGTCACGACTGCTCTACTAAGCACAAATGTTCAAAACCTTGCCCACCTTGCGATAAGCCTACTGAAAAACTGATGTCATGCAAACTGCACAAGACTGAACTAAAATGCTACGAAGACCCAGCCACTGTTGGCTGTCTTCATCCGTGTGAGAAAGTTATCCCCAGATGTGGTCATAAGATTGAAGTGCTCTGCAGTGAACCAGCAACGCAGGAGAAATGTGAGAAAATGGTGAAGCCGCTGATTCTTTCTCCATGCTCCCACGAAACTTTGATTCCTTGCAGACTAAAATCGACGAGTATGTTTTTTACCGTTATTCAAAGCCATTTAATAACTAATTCCTCTTTTTTCGTGTGCCATAGTTTTGCCAGAAGACATTCCCAATTACTGCACTCATCCTTGTGGCCATAAGTTCGAGGAAAGTGAAGGAGGTTGTGAACATCGTTGCACTGGAACCTGTGCAGAATGCATGCAGGGTCGAATCCATATCAAATGCCAAGAAGAGTGCTCCAAGCCCCTCATTTGTGGACACGTGTAAGTACTACATTGTAGGGTCCATTTCGTGGTGCTCTTAGAACGGAACAAGTCAGTTTCACAATTTACAGGTGCAAGGCTCCGTGCGCTGCCACGTCATGTCCACCTTGCAAACAGCCTTGTATCCTGAAATGCGAACACTCAGCGTGTAATAAAATTTGTGGTGAACCGTGCACGGGATGCAATGTACGTTGTACTCTAGCCTTTGTCATCGTGAAATTTTATGAATGAACAGCGATTTCATATTTTACTTTTACTCTCTCTTAAGGAATCTTGCAATTGGAGGTGCGAGCACAAGGCCTGCACGAAGCGGTGCCGACAGCCATGTGACCGGGACCCCTGCAATGAACCCTGCAGAAAGAATTTAAAATGTGGCCATGAGTGCATTGGATTTTGTGGAGAGCCGTGCCCACCGCAGTGTCGCATTTGCGACAATAAAGAATTGACTGACCTCATACTGTTGGGAAACGAGGACGATGAAAATGCGAGGTAATTCAATGAAAAGGAATTCAATGACTGGTTCATGTCTTGCGCAGGATTTAGCTTAATCATGAGTAACTATTTGTAGGTTCGTACTTCTTGAAGACTGTGGACATGCTATCGAACACGAGGCTTTACAGTACCACCTCGATCATGGCGCTGGAAGTCAGAATGGCGAAATTTTGGCCAAGACATGCCCCAAATGTAAAACCGTCATGCGACGATCAAGACGATATGGGAACCTGCTAAGGGAATCAATGAAGGACGTAGCTGCTGTAAAAGCAAGAGTCTATGGCAATCTGGCCGAACGGAAGCCAAGAATAAGGAAAATTATAGACGAACTGCGTAAAAACATTCGATGGAGGCAGGACCTCCCGCGTATTTACAAGTTTGTCCTTGACAAACTGGTGTTGGTTATCCCTGGATATGGACCTAGAACTGAACGCACCGTTGAAAAGAATGTAATGACCATGAAGTGAATTATGCTCATTACGGTTGGCCAGCGCGATAACCAGGTATTCTACAATTTTATTTTAGGTAGACCTAAATACGTTGGCTAGTCTGGAAAAAATAGTGGAGCATGGTCACGATGTTCTCAAGCTGCTTCAGGAAGACGACACGAAGAAATTAACACCCAACTTGCTTGTAACTTGGTTGGGAGAGTACGAAAAGCTCTTCCTACTACTCACAGACCGTGTCCCTTTGAACAAAATTGAAGTCCGAGATTTTGACTTTGAATTTGAAAGACTACACGACTTACGCCAAGTATTCTTGAGAAAATCTTCCCCGAAGTTTACGAATGGGCACCACATTGCTGATACGTTGTATCAGCGTGTCCTCTTAATCATTTGGGCTCCGAAAGTGTACACGAAACAGATGAAAGAGGACATTATGAAGTATTTGGTGGTCAGTAATTAATTTCGAAGTTAAAGACCTGTTTGGTTTCGAGATTTCGAGGTCTTCTCTTGTGTTTTCAGGAATTGGACAACAGTCTCAAGACGGGGCTTGGAATTTCTGACCGTGAACGGCGTAATATTTTGGACGCACTTGGCATGGCTTCAGGACGTTGGTTCAAGTGCCCGAATGGTCATATTTACGTAATTGGTGAATGTGGAGGCGCTATGGAAGAGACGAAATGTGGAGAATGCTCAGCCAGAATTGGCGGTGGAAATCATCGACTTAGAAGTGATAACACGATTGCTACTGAAATGGATGGTGCGACTCAACCGTTGTACCCCGGTATGATCTAGCGTCTAAGATAAAGGCTCTCTGATCTGTTCTCGAAATTTTTATCTGGGTGGATATTAAAATTAATTCCTAACTATTTTCTTCACTATTACTTCTGTCATAATCATAACTATACCAGTGCTTGCTCTGAAATAAATTAATACGACAAATAAAATCATGCGTTTTTTGACATTTGTAAATTGATTCCTCCTCCTCGTCGAGCCGGAGGCTCCGCCAACGACAGCGCACAATATGAAATCATCCTAATCGCAACTGGCGATTCAGGCGTTGACTATAAGATCTGACGATGAAGGCCAAAGGTCTTTAATTTGTGCTCCTTGCGACCGCGCGACATAATTCTCAGAAATGCCGTCGTGAATTCCGTCCAGCAGAAAAGTCGAATTTCCAGTTTTAAATTTATTCATGCTTTTTATTAAACATGTTTCAATTTCAGACACAAAGTTTTTCGTATTTAGCATGAACAACGACCGTTTGAGTTGAGTTCCGCAAGTCGAAATCAAATTGGGACGATGTCACGGCAAAGATCATCGCCTCCAAGAACGGCGCTGGATTCGCAGGGCAATGCTCCACTGACCCCTGCAAACGCTCCAGACGGATGGGACGGCACCCATCCTTCATCTTGTCCCGACCCATTGTCAGTATTTGTTAGGACTGGCAATCTCTCGTTGTTGTCATCTGTAACGAAACCAGCCACGCCGTTGATAAGAAACGCCCGGACAGAGTTAAAGTGGGAATTGAGATTGAAACTCACCTGCTCGATAAGGATCAGAATTTATCTGTGGAATTCCCGGCTCCACTTTTGCATTCGGACCTACGATTGCTGAATCTTTATTCAGGTGTATGGGATTTGCCTCAGAAAATTGGCAACTGGTGATGCAAACGAAGATCATACAAAGTACCAATTTCATTTCGAAGACTGAAGAAGACAAATCCTGGACTTCGCTCGAGCCTCACTTGGTTCTAACTGTTAGACAATTGCCCCGTCCTGGAGAGACTCTATGAGCCTGAGTTGTGTGCACTGATTAATGACTCCAGGCTTCTACGCAAGCAAAGCGACAATAAATTGTGGCCAGTTCCCTCTCGTTGGACTTTCAAGACAAAAAACCAGAAGCGTGTACGAAGTTGCTGCCTGAATTTCAGGTTTTAATAGTAGAACATCAGGAGATCCTCTATCGTCGGTACCGATGTTTACGCATTAACCTCCTGGATCATTAGCAATTTACTTATTGCATTTTTTGTACACACATGTAAGCACTAAGCACAATCTCGAGTCTTGAAGAGCATCCTTCCATGAGGAGACGAGACGACGAAAAGAATTCGTCTTACATTCGGTTTTTACGACAGAGCAGGAACGTATGGGCAAATGGGCACATGCGTGCGTAATTTGTGGCATGTGCCATGCCATCGTGTCTTAAGTCTCTCAACCCCTCGGCCTCAGCGCATTGAACATTTGGTTCTGAAAAGTGGAGAGAGACGGATATGGTTTAGTGGGGGTGTAATTGGTTCGTCTTGCAGCCGATGTTCCACATCTGGACGAATCTGGACGAATCTGTACCTCCACCGCTGCAGGAACTTCTTCTCTTGCCCTTCTGCACCTTGAGCCTCGTTTTGTGTGCCTCCTTTCGTTCATCATCTACACTTTCAGTTATTGCTTGCCTCCTGCGCTCTGCACCCTTCGATCTGCAGTCTGAATCTGATACGGTTTGGATTTTGGTCATTTTGGAACAATGAAGCTGTTTTTCAAGTTTAAATTTGTCCAAATTACCCGAAAACTCCTTGCTTGCTGTGGATATATCGAGCAAAGCGAAGGAATCTACATCAAAAGCTAAAGCTTTTATATCAACCGATTCAATATGGCTACAATTTTCAAAACAAAGTAGTTGTAAGGATTAAGATGTTGCATTTTGCATCGTTTGAGTTAAACCTAGTCAGACGACTGTATAAAATCCCACTGTAATTAGTTTGTTACTATTAACATACTTCGTGATTGATTGAGTGTGGACAACATTCTCAAATCGCCTCGGCTCGTGCGTGCATTGTGAAAGAAATTGGATGAGACAGTTCTGGGGCAATTAAAATGTGGTTTTCTTTCCCACGAATGTCGTGAATGTGGTTGGTTATAAAGTAAACTGAGACATCATCGCTGCACTACGACTGACACAATGAGCGTGAGTCCAATACCTGTTTTCGTTTAATCCAAGTCTACGGGATAACAATTGACGGCGATCGGCGATTCTCCGGAGACGACGCCTGGGCCGAGGCAGAATTTGGCAAAAATGTCCTTTGCCAACTTCGTACTTGGTCTGATGGTCACAATTACTGCGATCCTCGCTATTAAAGCGGTGAGTGCACTTTTACTATTCTCTCAGTTCCATCAATTGCCCTTGAGCTTGAGGCCTCTGATTTGGTGTCTTCTCTTGCTCCTTCCATCCGCATCCAGGCGATTTTTGTGTACAGCGTTTGTGCTTACAAGTCGAAGGCATCCAAATCCAGGAAAGCGGGGACCAACAACTTGGATGCAAGTTCACGTAAGTTCCGGTCAAGTCTTAAAGTCCAGTGCGGCACAAGAAAACAATGCAGCTCATTCATAGCGCTCAATTTATTTCCCAGATAAGACACACGGAACCGTGACGGTGAGCGACCGCACGCCCGTATCGGCACCGTTTTCAGACAATGGATTCTCTTTCAATGAACGCCTCAGTCATTCGGGACGTGGACAAGGTCACTTGTACGTGAGGAATAGTAGTGTCATGATTTTACCATCGGATCAGCCTCAGCGTCTGTCTGAAATCAAGCTTCATGACGGTCAGCTTATTCTCGTATTCGAGGGAAATGACATGCAAATTAAGTCGACGTGTCCAGAGTTTCCTCCTCCGCCATATTCGACTGAATTGCTGTAAATATTTATAACTTACGGTATTAAAAGAGTTACAAAATATTGCTAAACGACATTTATTGCTCAATCAGGTCACAAGTAACAACTTTGCGCGCATTCAATCACGAAAATCACGAAATACGTTATTGTTAGAAGGGTAAATGCTTTGAAGTTGGAGATTGAAGACGTGTGCTTCTTTCAGCAATAAATTCCGGCACACAGAAGGCGTTTCATCCTACATCGTGACAAGAAGTCATTTGTACTTAAAATGTGTTAAATTAATCTTCAGGAACCCCAAACTTAAGCTTAGACAATAGTGTAAGGTTGCAAGTTAATAATTTCTCCCGGCTTTCTTATACGTGTACAGTCCAAAGATAATTCCAATCAACTGAAGAAGACCAACCACAACCAGCACAATAATTCCAACAGTTTTCCGCCCCTCCGACAAAATCTTGTCCTTGAGCTTCTGGTAACAGCTCACGTTGTAAATGTTGGAATTTTCCGCTGTTGGATTTGATCTGCATTCCTTCACTCGAATTCTGCCAATTTCTTCTGAAGATGGAAAATCTGACAGGCTCCTGCAGTCATCCAAGTTGGTGCATTGGCAGCAAGTCAGCGGAACCTTTGTTTGAGGCGGTTGGGGTGGAATTGGGACCACGACGCCTTCGAAGTCCGACGCGTTGGTGATTCCGCAGCACTCGAATTTGACCATGATGCCATCCAGAACGCGGGTGAATTCATTGATGTCGTTTCCAACGTTCGGGTAGTTTGCGTACTGGTACTTGCGCTTAAGTTGTTTCACAAGAGCGCTCTTAGTCTCATCTTCAATTTTCGGGCCAAACACGACGAGAATGAGGACCAGAGCCACAATCTCCAGGATTAAGATCAACAGTAGGACAAATGTGTACACGCCCAGCAGGCACCTGTCATACAACGAACAAAATCAGTGGTCAGTCGATAATAAGATTATATTAGACTAGGAGTCGACATTGGACTTATGACACGGGAGTCGACCTAGGGATTTAACATTGGAAGGGGCGGACGGACGGTGAAAATTATTATATTAGAGAAGATTTGTACGTTGAAAATGCTTACCGAGATTCCTTGACAGCTCCGCAATATCCAACAAAGCTCAGAAAGAACACAATTCCACCGAACGCGATCAGGATGTATCCGGAGCCCTTCACGACACTGATGACTGTGTCGTTGACTTCATCCGATCCAGCCTCGTCGACTAATTTCTGGAGATGCTCTGAAAAGTTTGGATCTGCCACGATCCATATCCCCAACCCAAGAACGATGGCGCCAGCAATCAGGAAAATAAAGTTGTAGATGGAAAACAGGAGCCTGATGCAATTCATTTTGAGATTTTATGGTGAACACTAGCCACGGGATACGAAATATGATGCACGAGTCAGGAGCTCAACTGGACGGACGTGTGCGAACTGAATACGAAATGTTGATCGCAATAACACACTTTTTGCGTTGGAGCGGAATCACTTTAATTCGCTTTAATTCAGCACCACACGTCTGATTGATTCTGTTTTGCGTTCCAACCGCACTTAAATCTCTTTAATCTGCCGTTGGTCGGTCGGTTGGCGGTTTATCGGTCACTCGTCGTGTGAGGTGTTTACTGTTTACTCAGAGCTTTCTCTACTATTTAACTTGCACTTAGAAGATATTCACAAAAAACTTCAGTCCAACAGCGAATTGAGCTGGTGAATTGCGAATGCGAAGTGCAAACGTTTGTTAGTTGTATCCTTGAGAAAATAATGTAATTCCACGCAAATCGCTCAACTTGGGTGGCTTCTGTATGGATTTTGTATTTGTGGGACAACTTCCTCTTGCGCCGTGTCGTGCCACTTGAATCTAGATTGCCGATGTCAAATATTTGTCGCTTGGCATCAAATGCACGTTACACTGGGTTTGAGTTCTAGCACTTATTGAATATGAAATATGAATACGAATACGAATACTTTCCAGCGTGCCTGACTGGATTGGAATTTATTACTGTCCCACACAAAGCACAATTGGATTTACAATGAGCCATCAGGCGTGTAAATTGCAAGAATAATGCCGTCAATGCAAAACTGGGTGGTGTGCCTGTAGTTTTGTGCTCTGACGTTTGTAATAGACTTGAACAACTCTGAAACTGCTGCAAGTGTTGGAGCTCAGAACTTGTTTGCTGTTTTACTAATGTCGTTTCTCGTTGTCGTCCTATTCTTAAGTAAATTATGGTACGATATGATTATGATTATCCAGTGTACACAAGGCAGGGCGGTTGATGCTTGGCATTGAGAGTTGAGAGGAAGTATCGACTGACTGACTGACTTGCCTGTGAGTCGGTCTCACTTTTATGTTCCGTCGAATTGACGTACGTGCAGTGCGGTATGATAAATGAGAATAGAATGCAAGCAAAGCTAATGCAACTAATGCTGATGCTGCTAATGCCAAAGTCAAACTATGAGTCACCTCTGTCACTGCCTGTGTCTCGATAATAAAGTGAATTCCGTCCCAGACAGTTAAA
Organism: Mesaphorura yosii; assembly: GCA_009869945.1. NCBI lineage: Eukaryota > Metazoa > Arthropoda > Collembola > Poduromorpha > Tullbergiidae > Mesaphorura > Mesaphorura yosii. The sequence goes on from WIXG01000075.1 coordinate 27,699, forward strand.
GCCGAGTCATAGGTCACGATTTCTCGTAATGCGATGAAAATCTGTGCTTCGTGCCTGCTGTCTTATTGTAAATGTAAATTCAATTGCATGCATGCAAGTTGTCAGGTTCTTTAATTAGTTTTTAATTATTTATGACGACGACGACGAATTGCATTGCGTGTGCGTGGGCGGATGGCTCTTTCCTCATAAATAATAGCTTGCCTGGACTAGCCATTCGATTTCTATACATTCAAGCTCTATACTGGCAATTGCAACGTGGTCCTGCTGGTCACCGTCAACATGCCGTTTGCGTTTGCGTGATGACACGACGTGACGCGACAGAAATTTCAATTTTAGCAAGCATTCCAATGCCAAAAACCAACTGTAACTGTCTTCTTGGAATTATTCATTGGGCTCTTCCTTCTTCGAACGCGAGTTCTGAGTTCCGTGTCCGAGTGTCCGTCGTCCGTGCGATGCAAGCAATTTGAGTGAGCTGGACAATAAAGGGTAGGACAGCTTGGATAATTTCCGAATTATGGGCGTGCATGTCTACCTGAAGTGCATTTATTATTTATGCCGTCGATATTCTCAAGAACGTCCACCATCCATGTACAAAGACATGTCAATTTGTCTCTTTTTTGAAGGGCAATACTTATTATAGCAGACTTCTTTGTATTTTGCTGTCTGATGCTTTCCTGCTCTCTTGCGGTTCTCATTTATCAACATGGCCAGCCTAGGCCCAGGATGAGTCTGGAATAGTCTAATATGGAATAATGATTGATAGCATTGTGGCATGTCACATTTGAGTGGAGCCCCCTCGTCCGAGTCTGTGTCAGTTGATTATCATAAGTCTTAATGCAAGTTCCAAGGATAATTGCATGCTTTCAGGAATTATCATAAATAACGACACACTACCTTATATTTTCAATGTTCAGTGCAGAGTATGTCTCGCGTGTCTTCGACTCAAATCGTTAGATTTGCAAAACGAAGACGTTCACATTCAGAGTAAATTGTTACGTTACTACGTTTTGTTGAACAACGCATTGGAGCAATCGTAAACGGTAACAGAATTAACGCTAAATACGCAAACACATGCGCATTTGGCAATTCCGTCGTCGTCATTCTCGTTTATGGTTTATGCGATTAACGAATACATAAAAGTTTGCCTTCTGTGAGCAAGCGACACAGATCAGCCAATATCGATGACACATCCCATGAATTCCATTCCAAGTGCACGCACAATCTGTCGATAAAGTTTATTGTGCAACTAATTCCCACAAAACCACTTTCAAATCATACAATGTGCATTGCCGAAATACGATATCAATTATCCCGAGTAGTAAATTCCGTTCTGATTGAACTTCAGCATCAATACTTTTGGGTTCGGACATTGCAAAGAAGCACAAAAGCCACAATAACAGGTTTTGGACACTGAATCTGAAGATCATTTATTGAAATGAACAGCTCTGAACTGGCGTACATTATTTCTGGATGTGTTTTTCGCGTTATATTCAAAATTCTGTGATCTGCAATTAAGTATTGAACCAATGAGGTCTCAGTGAGCGAGCGATGGGCGAATGAGGCTGTTTGAGATTTCAACATCTTCCGGTGTCCGGTAGCCTGTTTCAATAACAATTTATCTCGCCATCGCCTTCACCTTGGCGAACTTAATAACTGCATGGCTGTTCACTCCCAAACATTGGCCAAATGGATCTTGGCGATTTGTCAACTGAAACGGACGCGGTGGCGGTGGCACAGCGCTGGCTACACGTCCTCCTGCATCCTTACGCTGATAATTCGCTCCTCTCGCACTGAATTCATCCTGACTTGATTTGCTGGCGATTCTACTTGCAGTTTCTTGCCGCTCTCTTTGAGCAGTTTAATTAAGTCAGCAGAATCTTCAATTATTCCATGAATTCCGGTCATCGAATGGCAAGTCCGGACGCGCTGGCGAAATTTCTCCAGCATTTCACGATCTTGTGGCGGCAGTAGCACTTCGTCGGCAACCAGCTCGTCGTCAATTTGAGCAAGAATGGCTGCTGCAATGAGCGACCTCCGAAATGGGTCTTCGAAGGATTCTTCTAGCATTTGCTTCTTCTTTTTCCCGATTGGGATGTAACAAAGTGTCAGCGCCAGCCCAAAGAGCAGAGTTATGCCGGTGAGGAGAAAGAAAATGTAGTGCGGAGCCAACAGCGACTCTCGATACAATTGAAAATCGAAACTGCAACCCTAAAATTATGCAAAACGTAATTTTATAGAGCTTCACCGCGAGTTTCGCCAATTCCTAGCTTCTGTTACCTCAAAATTCAGTTCAGTAGACACATTTGACTCACATTGAACAAATGGTTCACTTGTCTTGCTCAGGCAGCAAGAGACTGGAAGTTCGGATTGTGGATCGAAGTCCGACTCGTCGGTCACACCACAGCACGTGAACTGGAATCATGGCGAAATCAGATTTACAAACGAACTGCTGTCTTCGCATCAGCAGTAAAAATTAAGTGATCAGGTTACTTGAGTTTGTAGCCTGTTCACTGTGCTCATCCCGTCTGAAGACGATTTGGCGGGGAAGTCGTCAATAAAAGTGTGCATTACTGAATTGATTTCGTCGGAACTCGTTTGTTGCTTCATCAGTGCACTACCACCAATCACACCTATCAGGGTGACCAACCCTACCACGGCCGACGTGTACAAAAGCCAGACTCTTGTGTAGTACACGCCGTAAAGCGTGGTGTACGCCGTGATCAGTAGGACTGCAGCCCCAACGAATTTTACCCATATATCCCAAGACTGTAGCTCCTGAGTCAATGTCTGGTTTATTTGCATGCCTTGATAGATTCCGAGGATCAGAAACTGGCATCCGCATCCCTGTAAGTGGCAATTACAAAATCGCGAATTCAGGAAATTGATTCTTCAATTGGCTTACCCCAACCGCACAGGCGACATAAATCAGAATGTAGTGGTACCAGAAGTACATGATCACGGTGTCTTGCCAGAAACTTTGTGTGAAACTAATGAAACCATGGCCCGGTAGCCATTCAAAGAACGATCTTTTGCCTCTTGTCACTACATCCTTTTCTTCACGGGGCTGCTCTTGATTTTGGTCGTTTCTTCTGAATGCGTCCTTGATATCCTCCGCAGGCTTAGGCTGAATATGGACTCTTTTCTCACTTTTTCGTCTTTCGTGCTTCGAAGTTGGATTCGGTATCAGTTGATCTTGCCTTTGCGTTGGTGGACTTGGAGGTATCTCACTTTCCATAAGTACATTTGTGGCATGCACACGTCGTCGGAGGATGCGGGTATAATTGCAATTATGGTAGCAAACTTTGATCCCGAAAACCCCAAATTGTAATTCCAACTTGTAGTATTGAGTTAAAATTAGCTTTGCAAGGCAATGGCAATGGCTACGTTTCATATTAAAACCTATACGAGAGGCCAAAGCCAAAGTTGGACATGATCCATGATTTGTGTTAAAGCTGGACACAATTTTGCTTAGAAGAAATTGGCCATAAAATCTTAGTTAAAATTCTCTAAAAGCAAGGCTATTTGTTGAGGAGGTTTCAATTCAACATGTGTTTTGTTTACATTTGACACTAGCCAACATTGCCTTAGTTGTACTCAAGCACATTTGCACAGCAGAGAAAGAGGTAACTCTAAGGATACTCGTGTTACATAAGGAAACTTTGCAAAAATCAACGTCACCACATCATCAATCAAATAGTAGTCTATTGTATCCGATATGTCGTCGCCTCATTATCATGCATGCAACATTTTTAGCCTGACCGGTTTGGCCAGTTTCGCTAGATTTGAACTGAACTGAAAGAAGTAGTAGATTAATTCAACAAAATCCACGTCAACAGTTCGTGTAGTGTGCTTAAAATGGCATGTTCACATGCACTCAGAATTCCCACCAGCAGCAGTGTCAGTGGCCCCTTCGTCAGTCTCGGTGGCTCTTTTAAACTCATCATAAGTGCCAACTTGCTAGTGGCGACTGTCCTATCTATTCCGGTTCCGATTTCGGTCCCAGTTTCAAATTCAATTCCAGCCAACTTGAGCAGTGTGTTTGCATCTCAAGAGGAAATTATTCGCCACGGAGCCAAGGTGCTGACCCATCGCGGTGCGAATTATCCGACAGTCAAGAAAGACATGTCTGCGTTGCTGTTTCCGAAGGACGAAGAGCACCACCGTGACCACGATTCTGGGGAGAGTTCTAGGTGGTCCATTCTCTTCCCTGAACAAGGTTGGCCTTGACCATGATTCTAATGTTTGAACATTATTGGAGTCTACTCATTTTTAAATATGCCCGTCTTAATTTAGACACGGTCCCTGCCAGTAAATTGAGTTCAAGCAATAATGGCCAGGATCAGCACGGCCATTCCGTGGACGACGTCAGCGACCTCAGCCTGTCAGGCTCCGCGCCATTGCGGTGTCCTCCTGGATTCACTCTTGGATCAGATTCATCCTGTCGGGAGTTGGTTGATATTTGAAATGTATTTGCTTCGCTGTACTCTAAACATTTTTTACATTAAATCATTAAATTCATAGAGAATTCCTTGTTTGACCTCCATTCGCCTCAGGACTTGACTTGACTGATGTTGTCATCAGAATTTTAGCATGCAGCTCGAGATTTCCTCCTTACTCAGAATTTGGATTTTCTACAGGAAACTAGTCACATGACTAAAAGTTGAATATTAAGACCGTACACAATTGCATTTAAAATTGAATGGATTGCGGTCAACGTTTTGTGGTTTCCTTCTAAAAGTCGTCACTCGTCACTGTCAATCAGCAACTCGTACGAGCTTTTGAGAAAATGTAAAGGTTCATTTATTCTTGGCATTCGACTTCACCAATCCACGGCACGGGTCAAGTATGCAGGTCCCCAAGTTACGCGATCAGTACAGGATTCTCCGGTTTTTCCTTCCGATAGTGCTCGTTCTCACATTTGCACTCATAAACCTTCCCTCATCCGAGTCCAGAAATATTCGGAGGCGATACAACCGCAATTCGTGGATAAACTTCCCCTGTAAGAATTCAAACAACGGCGCACGCACACAAGACATGCGAATGCAATTATTGATACTTTATCTTGGTTAGCAGATCAGCCATGGAACCATGATATAATAAAGCATTTCTACGCCAGCAGGCCTCCACCGTCGTTCATCCCTCTTGCCCGTGCAAAACAAATACAGGCACCGGCCCCCGTGACGGCGAACGGTCGGAATGAAGTAGAACTTCTGGCTGGAATTCGAGAATTTGAGAAGCACGCCGAGAAGCCGACGACTGGAGTATCCCAAAAGGAGAAACAGAAGCCCGTGAAACAGAAACCGTCAATTATGTTCATCGACGGAAGGATGCCAGTGGATCCCAAGCTGGAAATTGCTGATTTGTGCTTAACATGTGGAAGCCATTCCTGCCCGTCGGGCACTATCAGATCGCCAAATGGGAGGTGCGTACCGCGAGTAAGAGCAGGAAGATAAGCTATGCAGGTCTTGGAATACTTGATCATTTGCCCCTGCACTGTAGACCTGTGGATGATGTGGACATTCAATATTTGACAGTATTCAAATAAAAATTTTGCAAACTGTACTCTAATTAGGGCAATCCGTGTCTTGTCACTTCATCATCACTTTTGTGGATGACGAGGCATGACAGAATCCTCGAATGCGATTTTCTCGACGGACGAAGGATGACGGTGGCGGTGGCATACTTCAGTTGATCAAACTTGTCGAATTGATTCTCAGCAAGATCACCGACACGATTCGCGAAGTGATCTCGTAATTGTCACAGTCGCAATTGGTAATTCGCACCTGCTGCAAAGAGTAAATTGCATAAGCATGACGTACGAGCGAAGAGTGGGAGCCTTTTTCGTGTGGCTGTGGCATTTGCTATTTGCACAATCGCCGACTTCCGTGTTTAAGTGTAACGCATAACGCAGAAATCAGGCTACTGATTGCTGCTGGTGGTGGGCCTGATTTAAGTTAAATGTCGTGCCTCGTCGTTCAGTCGTGGCTGATGGCTGCGGCTTCTTCTCTTTCTTGCTTGCTGGGTAGCAATTGCAATTGCAACTGCAGTCAGGCAGTCAGTGTAATTAATTAGTAACACGAGTGCAGCTGACTGCTAACTCCTTTCATTTCTCGCCTCCTGGTGCGTTAAGCTGTGAAACCCCACGCCATGCCACGCCACGCCAAGCCCAGACCTACCATGCTGGTGCTACTGGCTGCTGCATTGTTGCCTCCACATGTTGCCTAGAATTATATAACAATAAATCTGCATTTCATGCCGTGTTCTCTCAACAGTCAAGAATTTCATGATGAAAACCAGGCAAGCATGGAATTGCACACTGCCGGCACTAAATCTGCTTTGGTTAACACGTTAAAGTTAAGTGAACGCTCACGTTTACATTAAAGTGAAATTTTCTTTTGAGCAGCGCAGCACCCAAAACACAAAACGCCAATCCCAGTCTCAATCTCGATGCATTTGTACGTACTTATCGCTTATCAGCCCAATGCTTAACTTTTAATCTTCAATTTCCTTATTGCTACCGTTGCGTGATGCACGATGAAATTCGAGTTCACATTGCACCGGTAAGATTAAGAATAGTATTCGAATTCGAAATTCAACGTTCAAGTATCATTCAACTCGAGCAAGTGAGATTGGCAATTGGTACTTGATTAAGTGAGCAGTGATCAAGTCCACGATTGCCGATTAGCACTGCTGCCACTGCCCTGAATTGTTCAATGTTCAATTAGCCACCAACAACATAATGTAATTAGAACAGTAATCAACTGATGTAGGTGATATTGGTGTTGGCAGTGCAAGTCGCAAGTGCAGTCGAAACAATTGTAACAGAACACAAGATTAGAGAGTGTTTACGGTCCATTGTTGTTGATCTTCGACTTTGACTGCTGAGAACACTGCTCAATTCTGCTTCGAGGGTTCGATCAACTTTGCCTTGATTCTTGATTCAGTTTGAACAATGTGCTTCGTCTACTATGAACTGCCAAATTTTGCTCACAAGTGTGACTACACAAAGCCAGCAGCGGCAGCGGCAGCGTCGGAAAGAATGTGCGTGGGTGTCAGCGTCAGCGCCTTCGCCTTCTTTACGGAAGTCATCGACTCCAACTCGTAGAAGATATTTAGTGAAATTATCCCAGTCACAGCCGTTTCAATTTCCTATGAAAAATGTGTTCCTACTGCTGACAATTGCCACTCTCCTGGCATGCATTGCCAGGGACGTGACAGCGGATGGCCCGAATTGTATGCAGAATGGCATGGGGCCCCAAAATCTGTATCACAACGGCGAGATGAACCCGGATTACATGTGGAGCCGGGTTGGGTCCAAAATCTATGTGCCAGTGGTCATGGACGAGACATACAGTAAGTTGTGCTCTCCTATAGTCAAGTGCCGGGCGCAGACATGTATTAAATATGTGGCTTTCTTTTCTGCACGTTTTCCCAAGCCGAGAGACAACTGAAGAGGATCCTGGGCGGATTCAAGGAGATTGAGAAGAAGACGTGCGTCTCGTTCCACTACTTCAACAATCACACTGTTGGGAATCTGGACCACGTATATGTGACAAGACAGAGGCAAGGATGCTGGTCATACATTGGACGGATTGGAGGGCGACAAGTAAGACAGATCAGGGGATTAGGCTGAAGAATCTAAGCTCGTTAAATTTAATGTGGCGCCTGCCTGGCTTCTCCTTCCCTTAGGAAATGAGTTTGCCGAGAGGTTGCATGAGCCATAGAACGGCCGTGCACGAGATGATACATGCTCTGGGATTCGCACACGAGCACGTGCGTTCGGATCGTGATAACTACGTAGTGGTGAACTGGGAGAATATCCAACCAGGTAAAGTGGGTCATGTCAGTCATGAAATTCTTTCAGTAACAATACGTGACCCGAGTTCTCATGTCGTACTCCGGTACTCGTACTCAATAATTCAGGCCTTGAACGGAATTTTGTGAAACGCAAGACAAAGTCCACCGATCCGTACGGACCGTACGACTACGGGAGCATTATGCACTACCCACGGGAAGCGTTCTCGATCAATGGACTAGATACAATTACTCCGAAGGTAGCGAAACTATTTGTTTGCCATTGCCCGATTTGCCTTTAGATTGCAATCACATTTTTGCATGTCGATCGTAGTTGGTACCGCAGACATCTGCCATGTCATTATTGTCCGACAGCTGTAATTAATTCCTGTATGCTTATTTCTTATTGAAATTGATTTATTGATCCATCGCGTTTTGACTTGGTCATTTTTTGTATGCAAATGCAGAAAGACGAAGCTCGCATTGGACTCGATCATCGAATGAGCCACTGGGACGTGAAGAAAGTTAATCGAATGTACAAATGTGGCAGCATATTTGGCGGTGGCGGTGGCGGCGGAGATTTTGCATACGGGCATGGATTTTCACCGGAGGAGAATGAGATCAGTAACTTCATTGAAGAGGGGCATGGTGAGGGCAATGTCGATCCTGATTTGGGGCACGTAGATGACGATGACCATCCTGGTCACAGCCAAGGTCGTGGCCACGGGCACGGGCATGATCACCACAGTGGTGGTTTCGGTCTCGCGGACGCACCCGGACTCAGAGATGAAATATTCGGTTTCGAGTCTTCGCATGGCGATCGCCCGGCGCCAGCACACAGTCCCGTACAGCCGCGCCCGCGCCAGCATTTCGATGCTGAAGACGATGATGACTACTTTCGCCCAACGCACGGACCCTTCCCGACGGCAAACAGAAACGGACACTCCAGGGGGCCAGGCTCAGGTCACGGTCACAATTATCCACCTCACAATCGCGACGATGAATTCGGACATGGGCACTCCAATGGCAATGGAGTCGATGGAGTGCAAGAATCTCCGTTCCCATACAATGAAGGCGAAGACTTTCAATCTCACGCGCACGCACAACCGCAGTCTCACCCACACTCCCAGTTTAGAAGCGGAAACGGCCCGAACAGCCACAGCCACGGCGGTAATGACAGAGGTCCCAGTCACAGCTACAGTTTCAGGGAGGACCATCCGTTGGACTCCGACTCCAATTCTAATCAGTTGAGTAGGCGCCAGCCGACGGTGTTTGATGCCCCACCGCATTTCTTCGAGCAGTGTTTCCCTTTCTGTTAGCCAGAATTTACGAGAAGACTCCATTTCCACCTAATTTAGTAAGTGGTTCAGTTGAATAAATTCCGTACTTTTGAAACGACGTCCTCAGGAAATTCATTCAAAACTCCATCCGTCCAAGCTCGCCCGTGCGCTCAAAAGGGAAAGGCGCAATTTCCCTCAGACTTGACAAACTTGTCAAAATTATTCAGCAATTCTATAAGTGCCGTAGAAAATCACTATTAATACATGTAGTATGAAATTAAAACTGAATAGTGAACTCTTAGCCAGATTTAGCACCTTTACTGCATTCGCTCATGCACAGCAGCTGGCAATCGGTGACTGTCCATCCATTTCTCATGCACCACGTATTCAGGAATTTGCAGTCAATCAATCGGGTCCGGTTGTACTTGACGGTGCCTTCGTCGTCCAGATATCTCCCGCCGAGTATCTTTTGGTTCATACAGCGAATCCAGTCTTTTTCCCTGCAGAAGCCGCCCCAGTCTCTGCGTACTTGTTTATCCTCTTCTGATAATGGAGGCTTGTTTAGTTCGGGCTCGTGCTTTCGCTCTACGTCGTGTCGCCCTTTTCCCGGCCGGGGGCGTGAACTCGGATGCTGGCGGTGGGGGATTTCATTGTGCTGCGGAATCGTTTCTGCTATTACTGGCCGAGGCGCACTCGTACTGGTGGATGGAGCAGCTGCTGCCGGTGGCAAACTAGGCAAAGACTTGACAGTGGTTGATCTGGTTGTGGTTGTGGAAGCTGGCCTTCTTGTTTGCGGTGTTGTCGACCCAGGCGTGCCTGCCGTCGAGTTCTCAGGAATCTCGGTCGTTGTCGACGCCGATGTCAACTCAGTAAACATAAACGCGGATTCGGTAGAAGACTCATTTAGCACAACTGTTGAAATTGTGCTTGTTTGCAGCACCATTTTGGTTTTCATTCCGTCGTCAGCGCCTTCCGCGAGCGTCCCGTTCTCGGTCGGAGTCGAAGCCGGAGCCACTCTCGATGCATTTGTGGCGTTTTCTCCGTCAGAATTTGAAATGACGATGGCGAAAAGTGTGCAAAAGAAAATGTACAAGACTAAAAATGACATTTTAGTGTTTATTGGTGCCTTTACTACTTCGGATTTGGAGACTACGAAGAAACTGGAGAAAACGCGAGAGCAGCAGGCAGGCAGTGCTGCTGGACATTTGTTCATTGGAATTGGACATAGATTCACATTTTGTTACGTAATAATTCAAAATTGCAGTTTGCAAAAAGGGAAACTGTAGCATAGAAAATTGCTTGTTTAACCTTGCATTAAGTCGTCTACAGTCTACAGATTTACAGCACTTTGTTTGTGTGCTGTGGTTTGGTTTGTACGCGAAAGTGTGAAGTATAAAGGCATGTGCATATCGCGATATCGCAGATGGCAATTTAAATCTCTTGACTTGAGATTCGGCGATTTGTGGCAAAGGCAAGCGAATAGCGAAATGCGAAAGTCAATTAACTTGAAATGAATTTGTTTGTGGTTGAAAAGTAAAGCGAACCATTGCAATTTGAGAATTGCGTAATTGCATCATTTGAACAAAGGAATGGACTAACTTGTAATTACGATGACTTCCTGTACGTGGACACATCAAGCATCATGAATCAAGTACATCAAATTAATTTGTCTTTGCTGCTGCTGCTGGACAAAAAAGGCTCAATGGAAATGGCAATGAAAATGCTGGAATTGGAAATCGAGCGAGACGGGACGAGGACGAGTATTGCGATTCTCACATTTAATGACATCCACAATTGACATTTACAAGTACAATGACAATACAGTGACATAATACGATACAGACAAACGAACACGCCACGCGCCCCGCGTAATCATAATGGTAATGGTACTTGGAGTGTATACGTAGTAATTGTAATTCTCAGACAATCACAAGACGAAGACGAAGACGAGTATTTAAAGCGAGTTTCGGGCGGATCATACGGGTACCTTTGCAAATATCACAACGTAGCCTGGCCTATTCTACAGTTTTGCAGTCATAGCAGTGCAGTGCAGCAGTGCTGGAATCTTACCTACTAAATTCTACATTTATGCGGCGCCATCATTCGACGCGCAGTCGACGTGCATTTAGTAATGTAATTTTTGTGCCTATTTAAAACTAAATTCTGCATTCCTATGCCTAGCTAACTAATCTAAGAATATAATGCATTGTGTGACGTGTACAAATATTTTGTGCCGTGCCTAAATATTATAGATATAGTGCTATGCATATCTTTTATACGTTTCTCAAAGTCCCAATTTAAGCCGAACAGGTAAATGTGAAAAGGTCGAATTTGTGCAGTTGCAATTGCAGTACGTAGTTGAATGTGAATGGAATCAAGTGAATGAAGAGTGCGAATGAACAGATTTCTCGTGGTGATTGAACACTGAGGAGGCTAATGCCTCCACGGCCGCTGCCGCCGCTGGTGGCTGTCCCATTCTCACTCCTTGTCTTGGCCTGGGTCGCCTTGTCGGTCGTGGTAGTGGTTGGCTCTGTGGTGGTCGTCGTTTCAGGAGCGGCAGTGGTAGTTGTTGTAGTGGTGGTAGTCGTAGTTGTCGTAGTCGTCTTTCTGGTTGTAGTTGTTGTAGGTTTGGTGGTCGTGGTTGGCGGAATAAATGTAAAACGGAACTGGGTTATGTTCTCCGAGCTCGGATCCACCAAACCACTCATGAAAAGAATGTTGTGGTGCTCGTGGGGTCGGTGGTGATAGTGATGGTAGTGGTACGGCGAATCTTGAATAAATGCGATGAAGGGATGCGTTAAGCGAACAATCTTGACTCGATGATGGCTTCTCTGCTTTGCGATTGTGGCTGAAATTCGATACGATAAATTAAAAGTCAGTCACAAATACGAAGTTTCAGGGTAGCGCAAATTAAAATAAATAAAATTGAAGCACTTACAAAAATACAGGACTTCCTTTGGCAAAAATAAATCATAGCTCCTCTATCTTTCTCTTGCTCGGCATAGATCCGGGTGGATCAACAATTGCGCCATTGAATAGCAACAAAAGTTCGTCAGACTCGGACTTGGATTCGAATCTTGCCATGACATACAAAAGGAACGGGTGCGAAGCAATAAACGTGTCAGGGAGCTCGGCGGAGCGTTTTGTCCGAACCGAGAAGCCTACATGCAGAAGTAAAAAATAATAAATGGATAATAATTAATTTGCTTGCATTGTGAAGTTCTTTTAGAAAAATTATGAAGAGGAATCGCGTGATAGATTTTGTCATGCGATGAGGGCAACGACAATCAATAATCGAATAGATGGATTGTGTGACTACTCATGCAACAAAAAGAAAACGCTCTTAATAAAATAAGAACAGCCTAGTAGAACAAGATTGATTATAAAAGGGAAGACAATTAAAACTACAAAGAGCCGAGACGCCAATAGAAACGAATTAATGCTAATCGAATTAGAAAAGATAAAAGCGAACCTGTTGCCGCAGCCGCCTCGCTTCCTTCCTCATTAACCTCCAGGAACGCCTTCTGAACAGCTTTTGATACGAACAATGGTTCATCTTGAAAGTCATGAATGCCACGCAAGTCAGCACGCGGTCCAAACAACGACCTCATACCAAGCTGAAATAATAGCAACAAAAAGTGAGCCGGAAAGTTAAGATTCTTTGCCGCTTACAGTTTCCAGCGGTCCCTGTAAATCAATTTCCGATTCCAGTCGGAATTTCGGCATCCAGAGTTGAACTCTTCTCTGATGCAGTCTTGTTTGAACACTTCCAAGGTCAAAAGAGGTTAACTTAGATTCAAGCTCAGCGAGGCCATCCTCTTTATTTGGCAGTATGAGAATCATGCTTAAACGATCACCCTGAAAGAAGGCAGAAAATGTTTGTCAGAAATGTTTTGACACCCTAGGATTCGAATTCAGGGTAAAAGTGGCTGAACATCCTCACAAGCGAACCTTGTATGGCAGCGAGATTGCTCTTGCGTCGAGTTCCTGAAGTTCACCAAACCAAAAGATTTCTGTGGTCTTCATCATATCCACCTGGGCCTGGCGTCCAGGACCAATATGAAATACTTCTTTTGCTGTCAACTTCTCATCGAATGGGTGCTTCCAAAGACCCTTGAAGTAAATTGCGTTAACGAGCACCAGACGCGTGTGTTCAGTTAAATCATCTGTAATAACCCAAAGAGTTAATTTTAAAATGTGCAACCTGGCATGGTGGGTTATTGTTTTCATTATGACTTGTGAGAAAGTATTACCTGGAGATACCAAGTCCTTAATTTTGTCTTGAGTGACTCTCTGGACAAAATCATTTATTTTCCTAGCTGATTTAGCACCATCGATAAAGTCTAACTGTTCGACACGAGCACCAAAACTATCTCGCACCAAAGTCTCGAATTTTGTACTTAATCGGAAGCCAGCCTTTGTGTATACGCTATTGGCAGTCTCCAGCGTGAAATTTTCATTACTCTGTGAGTCAGAACACAAACCATAAATTAATTATTAATTACTAAATTATAATTCGTTGCAAGACTTGGCAGATGCAAAATCCGTCTTCAACTTACTCTCAAGCCTTCCAACAACCCTCGAAATCCGCGGAACAAAACTCGATCCTCTGGATAATGCATGCTCTTTCGTATTTCCTCCGCAGTCACTCCACCAGCGCCAGCCTTTATCATCCCCACACACGCACTCAGGCTGAACGGAGAGAATATGAGATTAGAAGTTGGTCGAGATTTCTTCAGGATCGAGTAGAATTCGGATGTGAAGCGTGCATTGGCCCTAAGAACTACTCCTGTAGCTCCTGTGTCCGAGGCGGATGTCAATGCCATGGTTAAGAGTCGTAAAAGGAGCAGGAAATGGAAGCTCAAGAACGTGTCTACAAATACACACAAATAAATATGGTTATCTTATCTTCATCGCTTAATGAAATGGTTCGGATGTTCGTAATAACAGCACTTACCTGAAATTCCAAAAATATTCATTCTATTATTGCTGGTTTCGTGATCCAGTAGCACCCATTTTACTTCCTCCACTAAATTGGTATTGATTATATCGATCGAATGAACAGAAACTGATCTCTTGGATCTAATCTTGGCTCGCAGCTACACTCTCCAGATTAAAACGAGAATGTCGAGACTCGAGACCTTAGACTATGACTAGAACTAAATTGTAATACTAATTTTTGAGCAGGTACGCACGACACTAAAAGAGCTGCCAGCTTTCTTCGTTGACTTGTAAAATGCAAATAAAGAGGAAAACACAACACAATTTTCCAATTAATACCTTCGTTTGTTTACTCAAACTTTATTAACGACCTGAATTCAAATATTTGCTAGAAGAGAATACTAAATAAGTAGTCTACTTTCACTATACGACTAAAATACTGCTGCGCGTGTTGTGCTGACTATTTTTGGAGCTGTCTCTCGCACGTCAATTCCTTTTCCTCACACCACACTTGTTCCAGTGCTCCAGATTTCCTCACACTAGCACATTCACACTAGTGGCCTACTCTAGCAGTCAGCAGTTTGTCCTTACGACCTACACGGACCACAACTGAACGCTGGCTGAATAGAACTGGAACTGGAACCCAATTTCACTACGAGCCACGAGCTGCTGACTGAACTGACACGACACTTGTGCTGCTTTGTGTACACTTTTTGTGTATTTTAAGTAACCAGCCCTGACAAGACAATCCTTTTACCAGCAGCACAGCACCAGCACAAGCACTGAAGAATACTGAAATCATAATCTCTTCCTCTCCAGGCAGCCCAAGCTAGCTAAGACAAGCATAACTTGTTGCATAAGAGTAAGATGATAAAAATCGATTGGATCACAGACAACCATGAAACCCGTCCGTGAAAGAAGTCCTATGCTATGAGCACAGTGAAAGTAAAAGCCTTGGACACGTGTGGCGTGTGGTTCGTTGACTACGCTAACGCTACGGATGCGAACTGGAAATTAATTGGCATTGACATACTTTTTATACCACTTCCCAGAAAAATGCGCGAGCGAGTCCGACCAACACCTACCTAATGCCTTAGTCTTAGAATCTCTTATTGAATCGAAGACAGTTTGTTTGTGCACAAAAATCTCGAATACTGTGGGAGATATACAGAAACTGATTGCCCAGTCTTAATCCCCATATCCGTCTGAGTGTTTTAGCTATAGTTTACTGGGTTTCGGACAAAATAAAAAATCTTGGCATTTTCTGACCATCTACCTCTTAATCAGCACCGGCCTGTTTGTACGTGATAATCTCGAAAACTGTGAGGGATACGCAGAAATCGATTTAACAGTCGCAGAGTTTATTCCTACCTCCCCCATTCTGATATGAATACTTCAAAGTCTCGATTCTTTCCATCGCTTTTACTCAATTCTGTTAATAGCGTGCCTGTCAAAATGCTATCATTGTTGTCGCCGAGTACTCGGTGACAGGGGCCACTAGTATGTAACTAATTATTACTGATAATTAAGAACAGGAAAGAACGGGTGGAGCCAATAAATTCAAGCTGGAATAACATTATTTTACACTTAATTACTGCCATATTGATGAGAGTTGATAATAATTGTAAGAGCAATAGTAATTGCATGTTCTCTTATCTACTTTTAGTGTGAAAATGGAACGCTTCCTGAACAATAATAATCGATTTCAGGTCTTATTTTCGCCAAAACTAAGTTCTCAGATATTATATAAACAAATTGTTGTCCAAAACATAACGATGACTTTAACACCATCGGCCAATAGAAATCTGCGGAAGTCAATGATAAAATCGAATGTTGCTTTCTGCTCAAACCTTATCCTCTATCTGCTAGCTCTTTACTCCATCCCCTGGCCGATGCTTGTTCCGGTTGGCTCGTTCCATGGCTTTCTCTTCAATCACTCCAGTCTTCTTCATCTGCAGGTGTATGATCTTTTGCCAACTGCGTACAGATTGCTTCGTACACATTGGAACAAACTTGGACTCCTGGTCCGACTTTCAAGTCCGAGGCGTTGGGCGAACAGAAACCTCCCTGGTCGGCGGTGGTTCAACAACGGTCTTGTATCCGGAGTCCTGCAAGCAAATAGTGTCAATGTGAATCTTTGCGCCTGGGCGGCTTAGCTTTATTGTGAAAGCAGTAATGTGTGTGATGGCTTACAAAAATAAAACGGTCTTCTTCTTTCTCATTGTTGTGATTGTTGCGGTTCCTCCCTTGGCGTTGGCCTGAAATTCGCTTCCTGTCGCTATCCTGTGTGATTGCTATCTTGGATTTGCCATGGTCGTTTCCAACTTTGCCCTACTGGCGCTGGTACGCGTTGGATGTCAGTCTTGTGCCATAATTTACATGAAATCTGCACTTTACCTATCAAAACTGAGACCGGAAAGCAGCAACGCTGGCCCGAGCGATTGGGAATCGTGCAAGCCGCTTAAAGTTCGGGTGGGAGACTTCATATTCTTTGAACGGTATGCTGGGCTTAGGATTTATGGCATGATTCTGGTCATGAAGATTGCAACTACAGTGTAATGTAGCGTAGTTAATCGCGAGTCTGCTTGCAAGAATTTCAAATCCGTGGCACATTAAATCAAGATTTATTTGAAAAATATTGCACTTTTCATGGTATAAGTCCGAAAAGTCCGAATTGTGCGATTCCGCAATTCGGAAACGGGACAAGGATCAAGAAACGCCAGCGGGTATTTCAACATTTCGGACTTCGTATAATTTCTTTCGGTATCTGTCAAAAACATGTAAGTGTTGCCAGAACTTTGGACTTTGGACGAAAGATGTGAACATGGAGTACAAATTCATGCTTTTCATGCTTTGTAGTTTAGAGTCCGACTTTTCCTGGTTCGTATTATGGAGAGAGGTCGCTTTTCCAAGACCTATCATCCCGATAAGGAAAAACGACTTGTGAAACGCTCACGAATGGATACGAAACCCAACGCACGCTGCGCGCAGCTCTGCTGAGGAAAACGCTCCAATGAGATGCACGATACGCGATGCGCGAGTGAGCAGCCAATCTCTTGCTTTTCTGCTTTCTCGTCCCTTCTCAACATGGCCGACTGTGTGTGGTCGTGCGTCCGCATCCGGACTTTGTACTTTCTTCATATTATGATCTCGTTTTCCTGTTGCCTACCGCTTGATCTCGATCTCGACACACATGCTGCGAACGAAAGAACGCAGAGACCAGAGAAGTCTATATAAAGCCAAGATCTTCTTCAAAGGCCTCATAATTGATGTTCGGACTTCGTGGAGAGCACATCTGTCGCATCCCGATCCTGCATTCTAACTCTGTACTGCAAGCAATCCAAATAAGCTCTCACTCAAAAGCAATCAGTCAATTGATTCACTGCTACTCAATCAAATTGGTACTTTGTTTGACCACAAAGATTACCAACATGGAGATGGCAAAGTCAAATGCCCAATCCATGGCTCGAAGTCCAATTGACCAGCGAGGAGCTCTGATCGATCAAGTAAGTTAACTTTTCCTATCACTTTACTTTAACAATGTAATTGATGATTTGCTGAAACTGGAAATTACTGACAGCTAAACTAATGATTTGCTTTCTCTGTTTACTGTTTCCAGAATGCTGATCATATCACCTCCTCTGGAAATCCAATGCAACGAAATTTCAACCCTGGCACTCCAAATATGAACCAAGAAGAATTTGAACGCTTCACTGGAGCTGGTCACGGAAGGCGTTTACGTCGCATGAGACACATTCGTCGCAAGATGATTGAACAACAACGAATGCTGACTACTGGATCTGATTCTAGCTCCACTTCCCCAGAAGCTAAACAGGCTGAACCTCAACGTCAACGCCTGATTCCAATTCCAACGATTTCAACTGGTCGTCGTCCAATTCTTGCTGGCTCCAACAAAATTGCCGCTCCAGCTGCTTCGGCTTCGACTACTGTTCCTGCACTTATCAATGATGATTTTCGGCCCAGCGACGAAGAACGGATCAACTCTGGCGTAAGTCGTTTCCTGTTTGAAAACGACAACGACCAGGAAATTCAGCGACAGACTGCAGCCCCAGCAGAAGGCTTCATGAATTTCGGCAGCAGCATCCGCAAAACTGAGGGCGACTCTGAGTACAGGCTCGAGAAACCCAGCGAAGTCGGCATTCTCTTCAACGACCTCAACGATCAAACTTCAACTGAAGCCCCACAACCTGAATCTGCCCGAATGCGCGGCCAACACCAGCCACTCACAATTGCTCCGCCAAACACTGACGCAGGCTTCAACGGAATTCTGGCAAAGAACTACGAGATCTACACTATGGACTCAGTCCAGTACACAAATGCTCCTGTTTACTTCTACATTGAGCCCAAACTAACATACGGACTGTACACAGTTCCCTTCAAACCCCACCATTTTGCAATCAAAATCGCCACCCTGAAGGACAATTTGAGTTTAACGTTCCCAGTGCACGTTGACGACGACGACTACATGTTCGAGGCAAAAGAAACTGGCGAATTCGGTGGACCTTTATACCAGAAACGCTTAAAGTGTAGATTTGAACCAAGTGAACCAGGAACTTACCCAATTACAGTGTGCCTGGCAAAGTACGGGCATGTTTGGAACCCACAACACATCGAAGGAAGTCCCCTCAGTGTTACTGTGAAGAACAATGTGAAGAACATTTTTGCCAAACCCATTGAACTTGCTTATGTTCCTGTCACTCCGCGTCTGCCTGCACCATCACAAGCACCATTCCCCAAAGGAGCAGCTCGTCTCACTCCAGCCGCAGCTAAAACTGGCAGCCTAACTCCTCGATTCAAGTCTCCAGCAAAGAGGCATGGATCAACTCCTACCAACAATGCCAGTACGACTCCAGCGAAAGTCGCCAGGCCCATGTCTATGATGGAAGTCACAAACTTGAATGGAATGTACTACTTTAACCATCGTCCAATCTTGGTCAAAACTTCTCCACCGGTTGATCCAAGTGGAAATACCAAACCATGGGGAATGACGTACTGTCCAAGAACTGATGAGGTAAGTTTTCAATTTATTCACTTCAAATATTCGACCCTTGCTTGGGCTGTTTAAAGGAGATTCTTAATTAATCTCTCCATTAATAATAACCATTTGTCTTTGGTTTTTGCAGATTTTCGTCGCTGCTCGTGACCTGCACCAAATTCAGGGTTACTCTGCTGCCACTGGCCAATACGTCGGACACTTTGGCTCCTACGGCTCAGGACCAAGCTGCTTCTTCCGTCCAACTGGCATCGTCTACGACCAAGCCAACGATCGACTTGTGATCAGTGACAAAGACAATCATCGCGTCTGTTTCTACTCTGTGACTGGACAATTCCTGTCAACTTTTGGTGCAAATGGTCACTATGAAGGAGGGCTCAACTACCCGTGGGGCATCGATGTCAGCAGGGATGGCACACTCATCGCCGTCGCCGACTCCAGAAACCATCGCATCCAAATCTTCAGTGCTTCTGGACAATATCTGCGTAAGTTCTCCGTCTTTGAAGTCAACCCATTCGAATACAAAGATATTTTCAATTACCCTCGTGGTGTTTGCTTCGACAACTCTGGCAAATTCATTTATGTGTCTGACTTTAACAACAATGCTGTCTTCATGCTAAACGTTGAGTGCACAGTTCAATCTGTAGTGACTCCACGTGGACAATGTCTTCGCCCACAAGGACTCACCGTCGACATTGCTGGCAACATTTTCATCTGCGACACGCGACGCCTCTGCATTCGCGTCGTTCGTCCCGACGGAACTCTGCTCTCAACCATCGAGGGATTTGGTCGTCCAAATAATCACCAGCAAGGAGGCCAACAACCTGGCCACGACGAATTTATCCGTCAGGACGTCCCAATCGACCTCTGCTTCGTCAGATCTGGAAAACTGGCCGTGCTGGATGCAAACGGCCTGGTTCGTATCTTCTAAAATCTCTTGTTATCGCTCAAATTATCTGTTTTTTATTTAATTGTTCTCAATGACTTTTATTTTTTCATTGTTTAAAAAAGTTAATTTAACCGTTGTTAGTTAAATTTAAGTTGTTACAATTCTTGCTAGTAATTGAAATTAAAATTGTTCTGAAACTGTTTTCTTGTTGTGCAATAACATTAAAGAATAACGAACCACGAAGGTTTTTATTAAATTAACTTAATTAAGCGTTTATACTTTATACTTGACTCTTAACTCTTAAGATAAATCATGACTGTTTGACTTGCCTCTTTACCTTGGAATAAAGGTGTTTGTTGTTTTTACTTTTGTACCACACAAAACCAAAACTGTCTTTGTGTAATTGTCCAGTTATTTCAGAATGTCATAGACCAATTTGCGCGGACTTTTGACACTACTTTTTTTCCCCTAGCATTTGGGCCTGGAAGTAATATTGTTCAGCGTGATTCTCAGCCAGTTCTCATTCGGCCTGTTTGTCAAGCTTGATTCGGAAGTTACTTTCCTTCTTGGCATCGAAGTTTTGGTTTTTGATCTTAACGTTACTTATTACTTGACTTGCATTCAATCCTGGTAATTGATTGTCGTCCTGAATTTTACTTCCAGTCAATTTTGAGGAGGGTATTTTGATGAAGGCTTCAAGTTACAATGCCAAAACCAACCACGCGGGCAGCCACCAACAGCCGATCAATACATTATTGACATTGCAAATTGCTAGCTTAGTTCAACAGGACTGGATTTTTGGATACAACACATAAATTGCCTAGAACGCTGCAATTTCATGTCGTGTGACTTATTGAGGTGCCACGAGCTGAATCTCGATTGTTCTGGCTCCGGCCTCTATCTAAATGGCTTATGGTATATGAATCCAAGAAAATTAAACAACGAAATTGAAAACAAACTGACATGAGTGATCATTAAAGTAGCCTGTCGCTCCGTTCTTGTTTCTCTTTGAAATTATTTAGTTTACTGCCAATTTTCTAACTAGAAACAGCTAGATTGACAAACGACGCAATCATTCAGGAATGTTTGACAAATGAATTTCTCAAAATGTTTCTCAGTCCCAACCGGGCATTTGTTCACCTGAATTCACAAAATGCTGTCTCGAAAGTCTTTGAATTTGCTAAAGAAGCTGTGTATGGTGGGATACTATGTTGGAGCCTTCCCTTTCTTGTGGACTTCTGATGGTCTCTTCGTGCAAACGACCTCCAAGCTGAAATACTGTCATTGGATTCTTGTTTCCGTGTACTGCGCCTTCAACGCTGCATTCATGACAGTTCGACTGGGGCAAGCTTGGTGCTGCATGCCGGGGATTTCCGTCGGCCGCCTGTTCGTTAATTTCTTCTCCGTGTCAACTTTTACGACCATTGCTTTCTGTCAACTGAATACAGCCATATTTCACGACGAACTTCCGATCTTTCTGAACCAGTTACTACAGATGAACGATTTCTTAAGAAGTGAGTACGAATTTTGCGTAAGATGTCTGGAATTCTGCTTAATTGCAATGCAAAACATGTCATTTTGTTCTAGAAACCTACACGATGCCTTCGAACGAGTTAAAACGTGTCAATCCTTTGCAAAAGCTAAAGTCATACGGTTCTAAGATTGTTGGCCTCACAAGAATGCGGAAGGCGTCTTCTGATTCCACTTCTATTGCAGTTCGGCCCGTCAGTATCGGCAATGTCAATGGCAATGTCGCGACCGCGTTGCGCATGATGAAGAGGAAGATCTCGATAGCTCCAGTTGTACATGTTGAGCTGCTAGAACCGGAAAACTCGCATCATGCTCCTGCAATTGCCAAGGAGCAATTGTTGATTCACAAACTACGTAGCCTCTACCATCATCGACATGAAAGAGCTTCCAGAAAACGTGACGTGATAGAAATTCAGACTTGGATCCACGCCTCAGGTCCAGAAGATGCGACGGTTGCATTCATACACCGAATAATTGTACCGATCTACATGTACAGCTTCAGTCAGATCTTCATCGCATTCAGGACAGTTGGAACAAACCCGAAGTACGTGTACACGTTATTCGACATGAAACGAGCCCCAAAATTTGTCCACGCGTTGTGTGCCGTCTTCGAATTCTACATATCGCTGACTGGGGCCACAGCAATGCTTGTGTACATTATTGTATTCATTTTGTATGTGCGAAGTACTCGAGACAGCCTGGCAAAGCTCAGGTAAGTGAAATTGTCTAGAAATTAGCCAAGTTTCTAATTCATGTTGAATATTTGACTATATTATTTAACAAGTCAATTTAACAACACGGGGCACTATCATCGAATCCCGAAGCATTATCGTGCACTTCAACTCCTCAACTTGCTCTTCAACTCAATTTTCCGAAGCATTCCAATGCCTGCCGGGTTCGGGACGACGCTTCTGGTGATAATCGTGAGCAATTACGCAACGCTGAAGCTAATAGACGAAGTCAAAATGCCCGCGGCGCTTGCTTTCCCATTTGTGTCTCTTGCCATGATGTCAATTGTCCATGAAGGATTTCCAAACGCATATCGAATCTGCAGAAACTCATCCCAACTGCTAAGACTCTTGCAACACAAATCTGTCAGCCGAAGGCATTACGTTTGGAAATTTGTGGCGTCGTGCAGACCTCTGCTCGTGCTCGTGGGGCCCTATTTTGTCATTAAGAAAGAAACGATACTGACGTACATGGGAATTGCATTTAATACCACGTTTCAAGTACTGCTCGTGTAACTGAATCACACAAATTGACAGTTCCATACAATTTATTACCATTTACTCCTCACAAACTACGACGTGGTACATTTTGTGAACAATTTTCTTAAAGAAACGTACAATAAATTGACCTTAACCAAACTTTGGTTCAAAAAACGATACAAGAGCGAGTTTTTACAAAAATACAAAATTACTATAATTCAGTCACAGCAGCGGAGGCTTAAGTTCAAGGGGCATAACACTCAATGCGAGCCACGTGGAAAAGATGGCAAACAGAAACACAAAAAATAACTTAGTCGCTTTTCGCTGATTGTTCACGAACCGTGATTCCAATGAGCGGCCGTAAAAATGCCACCGAGTGAACGGACGACAAGATGAATTTCACTTCCTGTAGAATTCATCATAAAAGTTAATAATCACACTAATGTTAGACGGAACATTCTAAATTGTCAACTTACCTTCAGTAACCCCAATTTCACCTAGTGTCCTTCCTTCCTGGAGGTGCTTTCCCTTGAAGATTAGTCTTTGTTGTTCAGGCTGTGAGCCATTTAGCTCGGCAATCTTTCCTTTCAGTTTTTCTACGGTCGTGCTGGGCTCCACGTCAAAGTGGAGTAATCGACCTTCCAAATTCTTCACAGTGATCTTCATCTTGGTGGAATGTGCAACTCGGTTGCCAATTAATTAACCTTTTCCCTGTACGGTAAGATTTCAAAGTACAGTAATAAATTAGCACCAGCAAGAGAATCAGGCGGTAGCATTGTTGGTGACTTACCACGGTTGATCTTCGGATTACTTAAAACGGATTCGGATTGTGTTGATGTGCCTTCAAGTTGTAAGCAGAATGTAATTTCGAAAACAGCAGTTCTCGCACTGATCACGTTCTAGCAGATTTGTGATAACAGTATCCGATTTAAAGCTGAATTTCAAGGCGCGCGCTCGGAGTAGATGATAGTCTTAGGCCACGAACGGCGTTTGTTGGGATACTACGTGACTAACGTGACAGTATAGACGTATTTGAGCCGGTGCGGTGGCGTTGCTGACGGATGCACATTCATTCCGCGGCTGCAATGAGTGTTTACGATGCCACTTTGATGATTGTGTGTGTTAATAAATATCAGCACGGCATGAGCATGCACAACAAAAGGTGATAACAAAGATTCGGTCACGAAGCCCCATCCACAACTTCCACGATCATAGCGCTTTGAAGTTTAAATTTGGTATGAAGAGCTGATGACCAGCTCCAGGATTGATTTTGGCAGTCGGCCTTTCATATATTTTAGCTGTTAGGATCAACATAACAGGGTGATTTGCGACCTGAAATGAAAACTAACGAATTTCTGACTAATTCCAAACTCTGGGAAATGAGTTTCATTAAAATTCAAGTCGCAATTTGGTAGGATTTTGCATTGGAGGTAGACAAACGCGGGTGCACACATAAATATCAAACATACTCAGTTTACGCTGCGAAGAGAGGATCAGAAAGATCAGCATGATCAGATTCAGTAGGCAGAGAGAGCTCCAGAAATGCTGAGAGTAACTCTCAGTGCAAGGAGATTGTACTGCAGCCAAATACTCTCGCTCTTACTTGGTACAAGTACATTTATTATGTGCAAATCTCTAACTACTGCTCACGGGCTCACTGCCAGTGTACCAGTGCAATGCAGTGCTAAGTGCCAACTCAACTCACTAACTGAGAACCTGTTCGTGAAGTATTGGGTCCCACTGAATTTCCCCATGGTGAGGATCTTCAGTGAGCTGCTCACGGACTGCGGCCACCACCAGCCACCACCAACATTGCAGCAGCAGCAGGTAAGCTACAGGCCAGGCCAAGCCAATCCGCTAGGCTGGGCGCATGGTGTATCGCGTATGGGCCGCGGCCAGACCCACAGCAGACCATGGTGGCCGGCCAACCTGGCACTGGTGAGGTACAGTACACGGTACAGTTGATTCCGGAATTAATATGCAAATTATTTGTTGGTAACTGACTCAACAAGAACGGTTATTCCTGACAGGAGTCTGTACTCTGCGATGAGCTGGCTGCTGCTTGCCTCCGCTACGCCGAGCTGAAAGGCAGAAATGCAGAATGCATGTTGGGGCGAAAAGATACATACATGAGTAAGTGAGATACAGCACAGCTATTGGGAGCGTTGGAGTCGGAGGAGGAATCGTTTGCGAAATTACAACCTCCTAATGAAATCGTGTACCAAAACGAGACCCAAGTCCACAATTGTAGCCGCAGCCCATGCTAGGCAGGCCTGACGGCTGAGGCAAATCAAGACTCTTGCATTTGCCATTGCCAGTTTAGCCAGCACTGTTCCGGTACCAAATCAGCACCGTTCCGTGCCGTGTCGTGCCAATGTATGACAAAAATGCTAAATGAACGAAATTATGCGGACAAGTCCACATATTTTTATTGACCTGCGCTGTGACTGCATATTTTAGCTTAAGAATTTGCAAGTGATGAATGGAGCAGTTGCAGTTTATGACGAAAATGATGATGATCTAGAATACTGAGTTCTGAACCCATTTATGAAGCGAAGATGATGATGACTTAGATGACTTGCATTGTTCATCTTTGCATTTCTTGCATCTAGCACCTCTTCTCATTCTCGCTATCATGTCTTAAAGCTTCTCATGGTATACGATTCACGATTGGAATTAGAGCAAAGGTTCACATGAAGTCTTTGGAATTCGCCGTCGCAGCTTCAGCACTGCGGCGACACGGCATTTGTATCATCGCATGATCGTATTGTGTTTCTGTTGCGTCGGGGGAGTGAACGAACTCTTGAAACTTGACTTGGCATTTGGCATGCCGCACGCATGCATGCAGAATCCAAATATTATTGTCTTTGCGGCACTACCTTAATGATTCCTCCGTAAATCCGTCCGGGCGCACGCGCCCGGACGTAACCTAACAACTCGTTAAGACCAAGACGCAATTTTCTAACGAATTCAGCCATTCTTTTGCCTTGCGGACTGCTGAACTCAGGCATCGGCAGTCTCGGCAGAATGCAAGATTTCAGCTGCAGGATGCAAGCGAGACGCGAGGAAATTCCGCCACTGCATTGCAAAATTTCACAACCACAAGCATGCCTGCCATTTCATTCCACTTTTCAAGACAAGACGGGCCTGCACGAATTTTGAGTAATAATTAAAGTCTCACGATGGCAGGTCAGCCCGGAGTCGTGGAGTTAAGTCGTAAAAGTGAAACTGAACTACTTCGTCGCGACGCGACGAGAACGGGACATTTTATGGTGTCTGGGTCTTGGTTAATTCTAGACACAATAGTCTGGTTGTCGCACTCTCAATTCGCTGATACCTGCAGTAAGCAGCAGCATAGATGGCATAATGGCATAGAATTTTCAGTAACTTTCCATGTACATACAGAACAGATCCTCCATCCACCCGTTCACGAGGAACCACCGAAACCAAGCCAAACCACTGCTAAAAGCATTGTCAGCGGAGGCACCAAGCAAATAGCAAAGCAGCATGGGGATAGACTGGCAACTGGCTCGGCTCGCTCGGCAAACGGCAAATCTCGTCCCTCCTTAAAACTGCTTAGTGCTTAGTGCATATGCTCTCGTTTATGACAAGGCAAGGCAAGGCTAAATGTTAACCCTTTATGCACTGCTGCTGTTAGAGCAAAGTGAGCATGATGATGATTCATAACACAAATCACTCAACGATTGAACATATTTTATTATTACATTTACATTTACATAAGAAATTAAAGCACTTTCAAGTACACCAGCTATTTTAGTAATGTACTCGCCTGTACACATGTACAAGTATTATTAGTGATAGTGGTACACGATTCAACGACGATTGCTACTGCTGCTGTTGCTGCTCTGCTAATATAACTTGTTAGGTTAAAGGTGTATTTAGTTTTAGTTGAGGTGCAGCAACAAGTATTACAAGCTGGTTCGTTTAAACCTTGAATTTAATAAAGTGGATCATATCATTAGTCACAGATCACAGTACAGTATTCAATTCATTGCCGTTTGTGACTGGTTTCCCGTTCTTTCTGGTGTCAAAGTCTGATTGGATTGTGCTATCATTTTGGACTCACGACCTTGCTACTTCCAAGAAAGGACCACAGAGAACCAACTTCATTAGTTAAAAGTGCCACAGCTTCCCAATACGATAGTAGAGAGGATACCATTAAACGTTTTCGGGTCATCCGTAGGTAAGTCCTGAAACCAGGGCCAGTTGAGTCTTCTAATCAAGAAGCGGTTAATTATAACAAGGATTACACCTGGAGTCAGTTGATTTAAGGCTAAAATGACCCTTTTCAACAAATTTCAGGACAAACAGACAACGACATTTTGAGCCTCCAAAAGCTGACATCTTACAACATCAACGGCTTAGCTTGACTCCACTTCATAACTACTGTGCTAATTACGTGACTGTAATTCACATTTATCATACCTCTTGTCCAAAAGCGGTGCGAACAGGTAAATTATAATAATGCTGACTACATTTCAACTAATTGTTAATGCAAATACAACATTTCAGTCATTATCCTGAATTTTCTAGGTCGAATGCTTTTTCCGACTTGGATTTTGGTTCTGGTTAATGACACACCTGGACTGCATTGTGTAATTTACAATTGATCACGCATAATAAGCACTATTTTCCTTCAATTTAATTCGCGACTCACTGATTGTGTTTAACGAGTGGATCCTTTACTTCGTTAGCTGGTCATTCATTCATCATTTGAATGTGAACGAACTAGCGAACATCGTTTTCACTTCTGTGACAAATCTCAATCCGCTTGGACGTCGACGTAATCACACTGCCAACCACCAAACAACAACTTAATCAAGACAGAATAGAGAACTTCTGGTTCTAGCCTTTCACAAATCAAGTACATCATCAAGAAATTTTATATTTTCAACAAGTATTTCATTTCTCAAGCGTCCTCTTGAACCATGTCATCAAGAGTCGAGAGTATAGCAGCCGAAGCTGATCCGAAAGTGGATGAAACAGCGCGCAACGTTACCAGCAACAATAATCGTCATCCCAGTGCCAATCTCATTAGTTTGGATAGTCCATTAGAGAAACTGCTTGTGCAACAATTACCAAATCATTCAACATTACCAAAAGACTCGTCGGTATCGTCTCCGTCTCCAAAATCTCCATCATCGCAATTACCACCTATAGTGAAACAAAAGTCAGCAACTCTTACACCATCGTCTGGGAACAACATTACCAACAGTGATAGCAGTTCTAATGGTGTCGATTCTAGTTCATCTTCCCCAAGTACAAAAACCAACTTCTCTAGAAACACTTTCCGTCGATCTTTTACACTGCCAAGAAGTTTGCTACTAAAGAGTAAGACAGGTCACAACAATCAAGCTCATGGTCCAGCATCAGAAAACAATAGCAGTAGTTTTGTACGAAACATTTTCCTGACATTTGTTCGATCTGGCAGTAAACGAAAGAAGAACAAAAGTTCTGCGGTTGGTGAGGAAGACGGAGTTGCGATAGGTAACGACGTTAGCAATGGCGAATCTCAACAGCAAAAAACTAATGAGACTAATGGGATTGGGCAACAAGGTCTCGCGCTGCCTCCAGGATTCATACCTGCAGCTATCGGGCTGAAGAATCAAGGAAATACTTGTTTTATGAATGCGATTGTGCAGTGTTTATCGCATACGGATGTTTTGGCGAAGTATCTTGTTACTGATGCGTACAAGAATGATTTGCGAAGGAAGTACTGGATCAAGAATGGCAAGGTTGGTCAGCATTTGGCATTTGCCTTATGTTTTTTTTGCACAGAGTGCCGAGCGAGAGTGCTAACCACGTTTGTTTTCTTTTACAAAGGGTGAAGTAACCGAAGAGTTGGCTTCAATCCTGAAGAGCACCTGGCTTAGAATGAATTCGACAATCTTGGAAGATGCTGCCCAAAGGTTTAAGTCTGCTGTGGAACGTGGCTCTTCTCTATTCAAGGGATCCGAACAACAAGACGCCCAAGAATTTTTGTTGTGGATCCTGAATAAACTTCATGAAGATCTTAACCAGGCCACTTCGAACAAGTTCAAGCCAGTCAAGGTAGTTTGAATGGTCCTATTGATTACCGCTACCGCAGTCAGCAAGTGGCTAATTAAATGAAATGTGTCTTAATTACAATTTCAGAGCAACGTCGGCCGACCAGACGAGCAGGTGGCTGCTGAAGCCTTGGCCAACCATTATCGCCTGAACAATTCGATTATCCACGAGCTCTTTGCCGCCCATTCACGTTCGTCATTAAGTGCGTAATATAAGTATCATTCTGCTTTCTTTTCGAAGTCAGGTGGTCTGGTCTGTTCCAGAATTTAATACCAATCTTCTTTTCCAGCTTGTCCCGGTTGTGGAATACAGAGCGCAACCTTTGAGCCATTTCTTGGAATTGCACTTCCAATCCCGCAACCAAAGCAAGAAGTTCCTGTCTATGTAAACATAATCTATTTATCACAACAACCAAGACTTGTAAGTTTATGATTTTCATGTTATGTAAACCTCCAATTTTTTATCTTCTCTTAAAGTAGAAGATTCTCATTGCAATGTATTCCTGTACAGGTTAAATTAGGTTTGAACGTTAGTTCAAGTGCAGACGTAAAAGAACTCAAGCAATTACTAGCCGCTGATACAAAAATTGAAGAAGACAATATTTTACTCAGTGAGATCGATGGGGAAGGATTTCATCGGACCTTCACTGGTAAGCTATAATAAAACCAAATATTAAACGTAAAATATAGATTTAAACATCAAATACTTCCATTATTCGCAGAAACCCAATTGGTATCAGTCCTTGCCAACAATGATGCAATCTACTGCATTGAAACACCTGAGCTAAAAGAAATTAACGAAAATGATGGAGCATTTCTGATGATAACATGGACCAATATTCTAGTTAACAATGATGGTAGCACACGTGTTAGGTTCGGAAGCCCGTACATTACCCAAATTAGCAGAGAAACTGGGTACAAGGATTTACAGAAGATTCTCTTGAAAGAAATGGCTGCAATTATTCAACCAGGAATTCTAGTGAATGAGCAAAAGGTATGATATGACAGGATTTTCATCTTATTTGCATGGCCTTGGATTATTTGAGCGCTGAAACTTACCAAATACTAACATTGAATTGCAGGACCCTGTGTTTAGCATTCGAATTTTAGACGGCAGCGCCGAGGGCTCTCTCATTGACCCAGAAGTTGAGCATCCACTCTACATGGAAGCAATTGACCATGCACTATCGTTGTGCGACGAAGACGTACCGTCACACATAAAATTTCATCTTGAATGGGTGCATGAAAATAAAACCAAGTAAGCCTTCATCGGTTTTTTCTCGTTAGCCATCTAACAATATGAAGAATGCTAACTGACGATTTCATCTTTTTTAGGATAATTGCCGACGACTCTGAAAGTGTGGAAGAACATTTTTCAGTTGCTCAAACGCGGCAGAAATATTCAGACGAAGCAATTTCAACTGTGACACTCGGTGAATGCTTCGATTTGTACACAAAAGCAGAGCAGCTTTCTGAAGAAAATTCGTACCATTGCCCGCACTGCAACCGAAAGGAACAGGGGACATTCATGATTGGATTATGGACAGCTCCGCAAGTTTTGGTCGTGCATTTGAAGAGGTTTAGACATGTAAGTAAAAGTATCTTACTCTGCCTGATGCAAGGCATGATTATATCTTGAAGGGATACTAAAGATGTTTGTGCTCATTAGGCGATGAAATCACGACAATCAGTGACGAAAATATCATCGTTCGTTGATTTCCCCGTGGAAGGGCTTGATTTGTACCCTCATGTGTCCAAACGCAATCAAATGAACGGAGAAGTGGACAGAAATCACGCGTCATTGCACTCTCAAGCTAGTTCTCCAATGAATGGCTGCTTTGGAATTGGTTCTTGGAAACGTGCGTCTTTCAAGAAGCACTTGGCATCTACAAATGCACACAAGCACATGAACGGCTATGCTGGTGGAGGCATTGGGTTCACGACCAACGGGTTCAACGGTGTCACCGACGAAGTGGACAATCCCGGCGCTAATTCGGGCCTTGTTTATGATCTGTTTGCTGTTTGCAATCATCATGGGAAAGACATTCAGAGCGGACATTATACAGGTGAGAATCAAATCGGCTTCAGACTTATTGTTGTGACGCATGCTAATATTTTATTTTCCGTTCTTGCAGCTTATTGCCAAAATCCGGTGGACTACAGCTGGTGGTCATTTGATGACACACGGGTGACACAGCTGCCTTCTGTCGCCGACGTCAAAACATCTTCGGCATACATTTTATTCTACCAAAGACGAAATCCATCCTCACCTAGCCCACGACACGTGGTCCCTCCCACCAACGGCAATGGTTTGATAACCAATCATTGGTGCAAAACACTTGTGAAAAAGCAGCACAAGGGAACACTTTCGTCACTTCTGAATCCACTCAAGGCTACCAACGGCACCACAAATGGAGCAACTGCTGCAGAGAATGATGGTGACAAGGATGAGAATGCAGAAATTACCCAAAATGGTCACCAAGAAGAGGACGGCGAGCACCACGAGCTTACCAACGGTTATCACGAACCAAATAACAAGACAATGAGCAACAGTAACAGCAGCAGCAGTGAGGATGAAGTAGTTGCAGCCAATTTTACAAATGCGTCCACAGGAACAAAAGCACCGTTGGCAAGAATGGACGAAATTAACCCCATGGGCCTTAGCCTGGCAATCAAAGACATACAAATAGAGAGCACCGTGTAGTGGCGCTGTAGCGTAATCACTGACGAGGAGTCCAAGAGCGAAGGTCAAGTCAAATTACTCACACGTCTTGTCGAGTGTCAACAAAACTTACGTGTAATCCAATGATAAAGTGTTAACGTTAACCGAATCAACAAATTTTTGTCATTTAATTGTGATAAAACGAAGTGTGTCCGTGTCTTTATGATCTTGTGTTTTTGCAAATTAT
The DNA here is from genome assembly GCA_009869945.1 of Mesaphorura yosii. NCBI lineage: Eukaryota > Metazoa > Arthropoda > Collembola > Poduromorpha > Tullbergiidae > Mesaphorura > Mesaphorura yosii. Next base: position 59,332 of record WIXG01000075.1, read on the forward strand.
GCAAAATCTGTCAAACAAAACTGCAATGCACCGCACGCATTTTATTTTACAAATCTTGATTCTTGTCACCGTAATTAGTGGTCTCTTTGATGCTTGACTGCTTTGCATTTCATTTAACATTTAACATTACAACCTTTTATTTATTACATGCTCGATTCGAGATTACTAACAAATGTATCATAGCGCACCACACCTTTATTTACTACTATTTATGGCACTAAAATTAATTTGCTTTTGCTGTGCAAAAATCTTTTATTTAACGTGTATTTAAGTTGCAAATTATTTTAATTTTATGTTTTCGTGTTTCGTTTCGTGAGGGTTCCCTTTGAAAAGAATCTAGTGTGATATGGCTATTACACATTGAAATCTAGTTTGATATTATTTACTGCAATCTGTTAACGTTGTTAAAAAATTGTGTTTTATATCCTGCGTCGGTTAATTGTTTACTTTTACTGTGTCGTTTGTAGTAAACGTAAGTGAAGTTTTAACAAGGTATGACAATTTTTTGTGATCAACATTTATTTTTTGCGTCAGGAAACCTAAATATTAGAAATTGAGCTGGTAAGGGTTAAGGCGAGGGATAAGGCTTTTAAATTAAGGGCACAGCACAGCACATGGCATTGGCACCAACGCACTACACTCGAAGCACTGCACTGTACCTTCAATTTTTAGAATCGATAAACGAATCTCTCGGTGTTATCTCAATTAGTTCGTGATAAGCATAGTTTCGTACTCTACTCTTTGCCCAAGATGAACTCATTATTGTAATGCCAATGCTGCGCTGCTGAATTTTAAAGAGTTACGTCACGTCACAGCTACAAAACGCTAAAAGCTAAAGCTATTTCTGAAGAGATTGAATTGGAATGAAATGTGAACTTGGAACATTGAAGCTCAATTCTAAATCTATATGTCGCTGGGTTTTATTTTCTATGATTATGATAACGGATTAGTCGACGATTCCTTTGCCTGGCCTGGCCTTTGTATTTGTACTGTATTGTGAATTGTGACGCTAGAATCTTAGAATGCGATCGATTTGTACATTTTTAGTTAACAGCCGCCAAGTCGCATCGTCTTGTCTCGTCTCGTCCCGCGCTCTGAAACGTCTAATTCTTATCTATCCAGATCCAGATCGATAGCAACAGGAACCGATTGCTATTATTACTACCGTTAGACGTTATTTTTAAAGAAAAAGTGCAAAACCATAAAAAGCGATTACTACTACAAAGTTTATGATATGAACTACAAATTATTACTACTTATATTATAAACTATGATGGACCTACCGTAATTGGAATGAATAAAGATGAGATGCTCTCGGAAAGAAATAAACGAATGCGCACACGTAAACAGATTTCTTGGAGTTGAAGTGATGATAAAATTGACCAAAGGCCAAATTCTTTATTAAGACTTTCTCGTACCCAACACATAATAATTTGAACTCACAACTCACACGTCAAATGTCAAAAGCTAAACACTGGCAAAGAAGCACTGGACTTACCTTTCGTGTGTATGAAAATAGCCAAAGTCTTAACCGCGAAGAAGTAATTTGGTAATTTCACTAGTTAATTGTAATGTAGTTGTACTATTACTTGGAGTATGTCATGCTTTTACCGTCGACACGGCGAAACTGGTTCAGGAATCTTGTTGGAGCTGGCGCCATTGGAGGTCGTGCAGGAAAAGCACCAGCAGTTACTGAAGGAAGGAAACTAGGATTAATGTGAGGACTCGGCATTGGTGCCGCCGGCGCAGTTGCAGGCCCAGGATTGTTTCCGTTGACCTTCGTCGCTCTTCTCTTAACTGTCGCGAGTGCAGCTTGACTGTACGTGCTCTCCGCACGTACTTTTCCTCTCTGCATAAACCCAGCGTACATGTCAATAGGTCCCGATTCCTTCGACGGGGCGGCTGCCTGCGCGCCGTACGGATTCAGGACCTTGTCGGAATTGGACTGCGGCTGTGACTCTCGTTCTCTTCGCTCCTGTTCTCTGTCTCGGTGTTTCCTTCGGCGAGCGGGTGGTGATTCGGGCTGAGGAGCTTGCTCATCATCGTCGAGACAAATTACTTCCGGATCGTCATCGTCGTCACCTCGGCCACGCTTTCTCTTACTCCGTCGGCATACTGGAGAGGGCGTCAACTTGGGAGCAATCCTCAACCTTCTGGGAGTGGGACTCCGACTCCTACTCTTCCTTACTTCTACAACCTCGATTATCTCAGGACTTCCGCTACGATCATCTTTGCGACCTGTCTTCGCCTTCTCACGTTCCTCTTGCTCAAGAGCGGCCAGCTCGTATTTCTTCTGCCTTTTCAGCTTCATCAGTTTCTTCAGTTTCAGCTTTTCTAAAAGCTTACCCCTTTTTCGTTTCTTCTTGGATTTAGACGTCGGAATCTCACGGAATAATTCGTCCTCGTCAACAGGGCCATCCTCTTCATTGTCGTCATCTCCAACGAATACTTCAGTCTCTTTCTCTTCCTTCTCTGAGACTGGATCTGCGCCAGTTTCGTCTTCATCTGACGCAATTGGTGCGCCAACAAAATCCTTCGGTCTAGAATCGCTAGTTTCATAAGGCTGTCCATCGTTCCATTCTTCACGAGTCTTCTTGTTCTTTTTCTTCTTCTTAGGAGGCTCGAACGATTTCAATTTATGTGCCTAAATGACAAGCACTCAAAGATTTAGCGTCAAGAAGTCTGCGCGTACTGTTAAAATGTAGCTTCAAGTAGAATTGCTGACTTACCATCGGGTTGAAAGGCACAAATTCCGAATCAGGCAATATTTTACCAATCTGCTTCTTATCTTCATCGTCAGATTTTTCTTCAGTTAATTTCAACGGTTCAGTGTCAGCCACAAGTGTATCGTATACGACACGAACCAACGGATCTTCTAAATCCAATTCTTCCTTCTTCTTTGGATCCTTCAGCATTTGGACTATCTCATTGCTCAGTTGGTATCTTTGGAAGGCACTGCTTGGGACACGAGTGCTATTATTTGCCGTGCTCCCGTTTAGCCGAGCTCCAAACATTTTCGAAGATGGTTGTGCTTTGATTTTGATGTTGGACAAATCTACAGAGTTGGGGTCCCACGTCTCTGGCCAAATCGTTTTGCTGATAATTCTTTGCCTGGAGCCTATTGCGGGACGCTCAGTCTGTGTTTCGTCAACTTCGATGTCCTCGTCTTGATTTGTACTCTTGATTTCATCCAAGTTGACATCAAGAATGCTATTCAGCATTACGACCCAACTCTTCAACTTCTTACGCTTTCCAGTTGTTCCCAGTTCCACTTTTTCCTGGGTAAACATAAATTGAATGAACAATGGCAATGTTCTGACTCGTATGGCCCTTCTTTTAAGAAAGTCATTTTGATTACAAACCTCGTGCAGTGGCAAATCCCTTGCTTGGAGAATAATTCGATGCAATTCCCCAAGATTATTTTGAACCATTTGCGGAACTGGATCACAGCAGGAAAGAATTCCAGTCATTTCCTTTGGCAATGACTCCGCAATCATAAGCAGCATGTGATTTGGCAAAATAAAGCCAAGGCTCTCGTCTTTCTCGCGTGCCAAAGCGTCTCTCCACTTAAACAGCTGCGTGAAGGCATAAAGTTGGCGATTATTTAGTTGCCGCCGAGTTTTCCTCAGAGCCAACTGTGGATTATTTGAAGGCTTTTCGTATCTCTGAAAAATTAATCAAAAATAGATAAACCCAACAAAGAACTAAATGACAGTTAGAATTTCACTTTACCTTCAAGCAAACCATTCTTGAGCGATCATATACCGCAGTCAGTAGATTCTTAAATTGATTTCCATTTTTGATCAGTTCATTCTTCAGGACATCGAACAAGTAAAGTAAATAATGGGTGTCTTGCCGAGAATATTCGACCATGTCTATTGGGAGAGGCCTGAATCAGAAAATAGAAATTAGGAAGGCAAAATCAAATATGAGGACTTCATACCTTATTCTCCAGTCAGCGAGCTGATACGTTTTATCCACATTAATTTTGCAGTAGTGCTGAAGCAAATATTGCAGAGACAACACTGGCAACCCAAGATGCTTTCCCGCAATATGTGTGTCAAAGAGGCCAACAACGTAGACTCCGAAATCACGCTGAAGCCACTCAATATCGCTTTGGGCCCCGTGAATTACCTAACGAGTAACGAGAATTGTTGGAAACATAACTTATTTGAGATGTAGCAAGACAATAAAACTCAAATTGAATTGAATGTATCGTAATTTAAAACAAATTCGAATTAACTTACTTTCATCACATTCGGTTTTGTAAACACTTCATTGAGAATTTCTAATTCCTCTCGCAAGGCAAGCGCGTCAATTACATAATCAGTACTGCGAGTAGATATTTGAACTGTACAAGTCAGCCCCAAGAAGGTACGATACGCATGATGCTCCAAGTCAACTCCGATCTCCTTCACCGTTCGCAGTTCTTTCATCATTTCATCCAACTCTTCTTTGGTAGCCACAAACGTGAACGGCATTTCACTGATAGAGACCGGTAACTGCGGTTCAACTTCAGCCATAAAAGTGTCGTCTGGTTCCCAACGATTCAGCTCAACATTGTACGGATGACCGTAACTGTAAAGAAAATGTTAATTATGAATTAGGCACAATTATGTTGTGGCAGGTGGCGATGGCAGGACTTACAATTCTTCATTTTTAGAGCTGTATTCTGGCAAGATTGACAGCGGTTTGATTGAGTTGGGTTTGTCCTTCAGTTTCGGCACAAATGGCACAAGTGAATTGTCAACAGGAACTTTAAAGTGTATTTGAGGTTTTTCAGTAACTCGAAGTCTATGAAGTGCTTTTAGGACGGGTCGCTCGGGATCACACGCCGTATTTGATGCTTTTGCCTTCTCTCCGTTCACAATTATTGGTTTGGGTGCCTGTGCCTTATGAACTAGCCCAACATTTGCTCTTTTGATATTGTTGTAATTGGAAATTGCGATTGAATCACGGAAATCTTCAATCGATCTTCGATTGCCCGAAAATTTTGATGGATCATTATCAAGCGGCTCTTTGGTTTGATTCACTGCTAGTGCTTCTGTACGCTTGAAAAGCCCAGACGCTTCATCCAACGCAGTCGCCTAAAAAGAAAGATAAAGTTCAGCATTATTTCCAAATCATCTACGTACTTAATCAAGTTCTATTTTGTACTTACAATCCTTTCTAAGATATCATCATTCGATTCAACAATGTAGTCAAATTTTTCTTCCAAGTCACGTTTCTTAAAGTCATTTGTGGATATCTTCTCATGTTGTAAAAGCGTTTTTAGTCTAAAAACAAGTAAAGAGTTCTCTGTGAGTTCTTTCCGTCAAATGAATTCAAGTGTGTTAGCAAAATAATTAAAACTTACATTGGCAAAATGCGTGTCCTGCAATTTTTCATGGCACGTGTGAATTCTGGGTACGACTTTTGTAAATCCCATAACGGTCCAGCCGGTGGAAGTAACTGAAATGCTTTGGTTGCTTCAATAATTCGCTTGAGTCCTTCCTGCAAGTAAAGAGCTTGTAAAGTAATAGAATAAGGCGAAACATTCAATTACAATGAAATTTAGATGAGACATCAGCCTGTCTTTGGCGGCAAAGAGGCTGATCAGCAGGCGTTTTTCATCGGATCATTAGGGTGGATGGAGGCTGCTATCATGCTTTCAACAACCCAACAAGGGTCATGGTCTACTGGTGAAGCCATCCAGGAGTCCCATCCATACAATATCGAAGCTCATTCATGTTATGGTAGTCATAATTACCGTCGAGTATTCATCTACTGATTTGAAGTCCATGATAACTCCGCGTTGGTGATTAGTGCTGCTAGCAGCTTGCAACTGCTGCGACGATGAGCCCGCAGTTGAGCCCTGGATAACATTACTAATGGTATGTTGCCGATGCTGGAAAGGCTCGATGTCTTTGGCCGAAGGAAACTCGCCCATAATTTCAGGATGCTCCTTCCCGCTTCCTGTAATGCTACTGATAAAGAATAATTAATGATTTCTTTTGATCTCGCTTTATCTTTGCTAAGTATTGGTCAAATTCTTAGGGTTCAAGGCTATACTTTACTGAATTGAATTATTACACTGTTGATAAATCACTACTGACTGTGTTAACTAATTACTAATAGATCATGCTGTACGCAGAGAACATGTTACAGATGAATCAGTATTAGAGTTGAGTCACTGATTAAGCGCGCCACTTCCACTTCATACAGCACTGATTAAAATTTTAAACGCATGCACATTTCACATGTGTTTCGAAGAATGAGTGAATGTGGTTTTGTAATGCGAGCGCTCGAACGACTGAATTCAGTGCAAAAAGCGCCTGTTGCTTTCTGCAGTTCCTTCTGAGTTGGTTGATGGCACCACGATGTACTCTAAAATCTACGGACGACTCTCCTCGTCTCATTTCTAGGCTGACCAATGTAGTTCCCAGTGATTCGGAAATATCGAAATTGTTGTCCAAATCGGGTTTGGCACTTGATCGATGAAGCAGCTAGCGTCAGCTTTCCCCACGCATTGGACTTTTCAGTACGATTTTTCCTCATGCACTCTCGTTAAATAATAGAAATAATTGTATTCCCTGGAGTATAAATGCGATGAGACAATTTTGAGAAGCCTCTCAGAAGCTTTAAGCCAGGATTTCCGTCCACCAGATTTGAAAATATCCTCTGGCAGTGTTTTCCCTGGAATTATGCTGGACAATCAGGAGAAATGTTAACCCTCGTGTGTGGTGTGTGGGAATACGATAATACAATCACTTTGCAATAACTGGAATAAAACTTTTGTACAAACAAAGCATGCATGCTTAAAAGGATCAAGGCAGCCTGGAGACGGGCAATGACCGGCGAGGACGAGAATACTTCCGAATTCATATTTTATGAGGTTGCTCCATCCGGGTAAAGACTATAGCATGATCGGGAACAGGGCGTGGGTAAAAGTCAAGACAAAATTAATGGACGCTAATAAATTATACAATCTAATCAATCATCAAAGTTTACACTTTCACGAGTTTGCATGCGCGAAATTCGACAAATTAAACTCTTGGTAGACGAACTAGAATACTGCGATAAAGAACGGCAAACTGAATGCCATCATACAGGTCAAATTCTGACCTCATACGTGAAAATTTTCTGTTTCAATTTCAATCGAGGCTCGCTCGTTCAATTTGCTTGAGTTAACTCAACCACAAGGCTTGCGCTGCGCATAGTAACAATCGGACAACTCAGAAATACATGTTCCGTGTTCAAGTTCGCCATTAACGTTATCTTCTATTTAGAATTTAATCCTAAACTACAGAATTAAATCAAAGTTGAGTTTTGTTGCTAAGTGTTGAGGTGCAAACTCCAGAAAATGTCTTTGGGCCAAAAATACTTTCCTGGCCGTGTTCCCACCAAACCACGGGCTTGCTTCCAAATCAGTTAAGGAAAAATCGGGATCCGCCGCATCGTATGGCGACGCTGGAGCCGGACAAGCAATCTGTATCCGCCCTGCGTAGAATCAAAGTCAATTTTACTGAAAAATCATTGCTGGCCCATTCGCTGTCGAACTCATCGGGAGCCCTTTGTAACATTACATATGTGGTACGAATTCTTGAACAAGGTTTGGTACTTGCAAAAGCTGTAACGTCGAAAATGAAGTCCGGGACCGATGATAAGGACGCGCTCATCAAGTTCAAGAGCATCAGAACGGGTCCATCTGTCGCGGAATCGGAAGATGCTCCTCTCGCTCCTCTCGCTCCGCCGAATCCCGTCGAAGTCCTGCTGCGGATATTTTGTGCTGATTCGATTAACAGGATGGAAGGGCGCGCGGGATTCGCTGTTCCGCTGGTGTACAAGAATCCGACTACAAAAGCCTCCGAGAAATTATATTCAGTCCATCTTTTCCATCAAATGTTCGTTGGCTCAGTGGGTTAGTGGGTCGACAGTTAGCCAAATTAGCAGTTAGCAGTTGAGAGAAGCTTCGATCAAGTTTCCGAAATGTGACATGATTTTTGGTTCCTTTTCCAGGTGGAGTTGCATGCGGCATTGAAACCGGCTACATTTCATTCGATCGTCTCCCGGCTCCAAACACTCCTTTCCCGCCCAGTTGGGTCGGTGCAAACGAGCTCACACAATCAACACTCCGAAATTGGTCGGTGATTTGGAATGCAACGAAAAGAGTCGTGATTGCGGGTCTCGTTTTTGATCTGTTTGATAAGCACATAGAAGAGGTAAAGAGGCTTGAGCCGCAATTCAATTAGAATCGTGCCTTTTCTTGGCTAGACAAAGTAGCAGTGTGAAATATCCTTACTTTCATTTCCAGATGCGTGGAAGGCAAGACTGGCTGAATTTCTCAATTGCTGGAGCGATTTCTGGAGGAATCTTTGGTCTGCGGGGTGGAACGCGAGGGCTGGCGACCTGTTCTCTGGGATTCGCGTTTTTTGGGGCGATGGCAGGATTCTTCGCATACTTTGATAAACGAGACCAGAGCGATTAATGGCAACGTACCTTTCATGCACGCCATTTTCTGTGATGGCCAAAGTACAGTACAAAACTAGTCGCAATAAATTCTATTTTTTTTATGCTTGTTTAATTGGCTCGAAGCAATGTGCAATGTGCATCAAAAATGAACTCAAACTCCACTTCAGCTCCTCGAGGCCAGGAGGAAGCACACGAGTTCATGCCACACACGTTTGCGTTTATTAAGTTTGGGAATTCAATAATACGAATAATGCCCACATGCCTGGCATCAATTGAAAGAAGAAAGACGATAGACGAGGCGAAAATGATCTGATCGCACATTCGGAGGTCGGCAGGGTCGGGAAATAAGGCGAACAAAGAACAATGACAATCGACTGACAACGACAAAGACCCACAAAAGAGAAGACTTTGGTCGTAAGAATAAAGGGCAAATTATTACTGGGAAAAAGACAATAGAAGGGTGACATAAAAATGGGAAAGATCAGTTGTTGGTGGTGGAGAATCTATTCTCATTCCGTCTCGTCCGTGGGGTGATTGAATAAATGAAGATCTTCGTTCCTAACGAACCTCAACACAACTGCGTGTAACGTGTGACTAGCCTTGGAGAAAGTTCGTTGGGGACAGGAGAAAGTGTGAAAACTACGAGATCGCGATGAAACACCCGAAACGAGGCACTGCGTAATTGAATTTGAGTATTTTACTTTCGCTGTCGTTAGTCGTGCCCTCTCAAAATATTTTTATTTCTGCAATTCTCCCTCGTCGAAGGCTTACGAGGTTCGAAGACAATGTTCAAAACTCTTAATGTTCTTGTTCTTGAGCATTTATCGCTGGTACAGTTCTGCGCTTCTACTAACATAATGATAATGTTGACTACTGGTACTTTAATGGGATGATCGCAATCGCAGCTACGAGATTACGAGATTAGTTTAAAAAGATGCAATTCAAACCCGAACGTGCGAAGGTAGAAATTAAGGAGACCGTTCCAGTTTCATTTCTAAGTCAATTTTGGATTTTGATGAATCATTTTAAGAAGGAATTGAAAATCCGCCGCATGCCGCTGTGAATTCATAAACCACAGTGTAAAATACCACTGCTGCCATGATACTATTACATATTTAAGAAAGCAGAAACGTATGGCTTTAATTTGTGCTGCTCGTGCAGCACAAGTTTTTCTAAACATTTCCATTGAAAAAGCTGCTTAGGCTCGGTTCTACCACGCGTACTCCAACTTTCTCCCCTTTCCTGTCTCAGGTTAGCTTTTCTCGTACTCCTCGAACAAATTATAAAGGAAAACAATATTCTTGTCTCATAACTTTCACAACTACGCTAAGGCATAAGGCTGTGCCGACGATTTTCCTACCCCAGCTTTCTACCTTCTTCTTTTAGATTACAGATTACAAATGGTTAAGCCGACTAAGCAACGTCGCACGTGCATGTGAACCCTCTTCTCCACATTAACTAAATCCGTACGCGGTGCTTTCGTTCTTAACGAGAAAACAGCCTCCTTGCCTCTCATGAGCTCTACACACCTGATCCTGATTTGGCATTCCTCGACGATACTTCAGTGAAAGTCAATGAATATTTTTGAAAGCATTAAAAATCTGAATTTATTAAAGTTTTCCTCTTGAACGAGGCGAAGCAGGGAAGTCTAAACTTTTAAGGACATAAAAATCCTTATTGAAAGCATCTGCCTGCCTGCCGCCGCCTTTGTATAATTTCAATCTCTCCTCTCCTCCCTTTCTCTCCTACCTAGTCGGCTTGCAGAAACTAATTAATAATTTTTCTATTCAAAGTCTTTCAAGTTCAGATTCAATGGATTACACTCTAGTGTCGTACTTTCCAGCTTCCTAGACACGACGTGCAACAAACTTTCAGCAGAGAGCAGAGAATTCAGAGTTCGGCCTCTTTTGTTTCACTTACCCATCATGAATGATTCTCAAACAAAAGAAACTCACTCATGAATGTTATTTGACTAATTTCAAACGTTTACAGAAAAGTTTCCAAAGATTTTCTGTCATTGTGAAGCTGTTCAGCAGCATCGCAACTGCAACGCTGCAAGTTTCTGTCGCTCCAACTTCGACAAATTGGTCCAGTGCTTAGTGCTTACTGGGAATTGAGGCAACTACAAAGAAGGGTCCAAGAGATTTCGACCAAGCTTTTACTTCCAGGGTTCCAACTTTACAAACTGCATTACAATCGAAGTTACAACGCCTTTACATGTATACTTAGAATTTGCATCCACATTCACTTTGGAATTTGCCATCTGGAGTACGGGTTGACGGGCCAAGGGGAACACCAATGGACTTGAGATATTCAATTTCCACTGTTAAGGTCAAAACAGAAGGAATTAGACAATTAGATTCGTCCATTCGTCGATGTTATATAAATGCTTAATGCTTACTTTGATTCATTCGCTCCTTCTCCGCCTTTGCTGCCGCCTCCTTCGCTGGTCGCTCCGCTTCTTCAGCCGCACGAAGAATCGCTTCCTTCTTGGCAAGACGTTCGTGGTGTGTGGCTCCGTACCAAATTCCAAAACAGAAGGAAAGTCCATCTTGTCAACTAAGGAAAAGTAAAATGACACGAGTTTCTGCAGCAAAGCAGGGAGTCGTCGATACAGGACCGAAATGTGTGCAGTAACTTGTGAGCCCAGAGTCCAGCTTTGGTGGTCTGCAGCTTAATTAGCTGAACAATTGACGGTTGCACCCAGCTTACCTTAATCGTCGGCGAAACACAAAGAGCTGGAAGAGCTGCAGACATGTTGAACGAGATGCCCAGACCAGCAGAAATTACTACGATGCCTCAGCTCAGTGGTATAGTCAATTCTCAATTCTAAACTTGATTCAGCACTAGCACTAATGAAGGCTATAGCAAATTATTAATTAACTGGAATGATCAGCAAACGCCAGTCACGATGCCAAGATGCCACGGATGCATGACTCAAAGTCAAACAGATTATTATAAATTGGAACGCGTTGCAGGATGCTACGCTGGTGAGAAGAATGCTTCGCCGACAATTCTTTTCGCAAACTCAGGTAATACAAGGTTGAAACAAGATGGATCTAACAGCCATGGAGTGGTCGAGTGGTGGCTGCGTCAAGTCGAAACCAGGTGGTGCGTGTCAAATTAAAGAGTATTTATTATCGTCGTAATTTTCATAATAATTTACAAATATACTTTCAAGCAATCACTAAAATATGACCACACTCCGTCTCACGAAGACGGTGGTACAAAATGCAGATTTTTCCTCGTCAGAAACGAGTTGATTTCCCAGAACGTCGGTCGATCCTCATCGCTTCTTCTCCATGTATCACACATAAGTTGATAAATGTCACGCGAACAAGCAGCAGGCTTGGGTAGAGGCTCAAATGGGTCATCATCGTCACTCATTGATAGTTTACGAAGATTATTAAGTACTTCTTGATTTGTCATTGACGAGTATGGCGAGTGGCGTGCGTATGACAGAATTTCCCAGAGTGTAATTCCGAAGGACCAAACATCACTTTTTGTAGAATACTTTCCCTGTGAGGAAAGAAGGGCAATATTAAGCTCTAGCTCAGGTCAGTGTTGAGTTTAAGTCAAACTTACCAAGAACAAAGATTCCCAGGCCATCCACCGAATGGGCAGCGGCATTTTCCCATCCAGGCGGTAGTAATGCGACGAGTATAAGTCCGTGTCAGTTGCGAAGTGTGAGATTTTGACGAGAAGGCCATGGCCAACGATACAATTCCTGGAAAGAACATGCCGTTAACAACAGTTACCCAATTTTAGATGAGCTTCATTATTTTAACGAACCTTGTCGCCAAATCTCGATGCACAATATTGCGACTCTCGAGAAATCTCATGCCGCTCGCAACTTGACTAGCCAAATAGAGAAGACTGGATGAACTGTGCCATAGAATATGGAAAGAAGCATTCATTATCATCGTTGTTCTTTTGCAACCCGAATATGCATGCCGTGTGCAGATTAGAGTTTTACCTTAATTTCGGTGACGCCGTCGGCAAAAGCGCGTCATTTTGGCTCAGGAATTGGCAAAGATCTCCTAGTTCAAGAAATTCCAAAATGACGGAGTATGGCTCGTCTTCCGTGCAGACACCAAGCACCTGCGCGACGTTTGGGTCGTTTAGAGACGATAGGAGACGAACTTCTTCCAGAAAGTCAGATCTGTGAGTGAAACCACACCTTCAGCCTGTAATTCTTCTGGCACCAAAGCTGGCGTATGGACTACTTACTTGTCTTTGTCTGTAGCATTTCTCAGCAAATGTTTAACGGCGACGAGACTCTTTTCGTTGCAACTCGGATCTTCAATCTCGCCAATGAACACAGTTCCAAAAGCACCATCGCCCAATTTCCTAAGCATTCGCAGCCTTTCTTTACGAACTTCAAAGATTCCAAGTTCACGAAATCGGAGTTGAATCGCACTCGAAGATCCGCATCTTGACTGAGCTCTTGCTCCGCCATTAATTGCAGGCGAATTTGGGATCGAGTGAATATTTAGCTTCGGACTTTGTTGACAGCTTGCGCTCGTGTGCGGCGGCTGGCTTGGAAGCAACTTTCCAAGTGCGTTCGGTACGGCGTACTCGTACTCGTTTGACGAATCTGGACAAATACAAACATTCATGAGAAATGTGAGCCAGGGCTTGTTTATCGATTAACGGCATTAACGGATCATCAGGCCACGAAAATATTTACAAAACGTAAATCTGGCGGTCGGATTTCATGCCTTCATTGCCTTCGTGCATTTTATGACCCTCTGGACAAAGTTTCAACCCTACTGGCTCGGGCATTTGGATAAAATTCGAGACACAAGACGGGTGGAGCCATTTTCTGGCCTGGTACAAATGCCCGAGCACTGTAAATCATTCACTTCTAACAATAAACATCCGGTTCGGGTTCATTTGAGAAACTGTACAGCTACAAACGAGAAGACGATCGTATCTGGTTTCTTAAAATATGGGGCCTTTGCTTTTTGCTACATGAAATCTGATTCGGACAAAGATATTTTTGTAGTGTGTAATTGTTTCAACACGCCAGGCCATGATTTGAGTCTCAAACACTGCAAATGCATGAGCAGGAAGAAGAATTAACCTTTCTACGCCCCAAATTAGTGTTGGACACGTCAGTCTCGAATTAAATCTTAAAATTTCTTAATGAGGTCAAGTCAAGTCGAAGCCACGAAAGCAATCTCAATCTGATTGAAGATTTGAATTCGTATTTCATTATTTGGGCTTTGGCTCTGTACCACAAGCAAATGACAGGGCACGGCAGGGCAGGACCACTCAAGTTGTCCAGGAATTTCAATTAAGCGCAGCACAACATGACTTGATAAAAGCTCCGACATTAATTTGGCTTCCGCGAGCGCCAGCCAGCATGGAAACCTTTAAACTTACACATGTTCATGTCTGCGTCACGCGCGGAACGTGCAATTTTACATGTGTTAAGTGAATAAAATGAAAAGTCACAAATCACAGTATGATTTCGTGCTAAAACTCTCATAATTCAAACGCGAGTCTGTGACAGCCAAATAAATAATTTCTTGTAATACAACCTCGAGTCGATTGTTGTTGTGCTGGCTTGGCATGGCTTGGCTGGGAATTGAAAAGCGTCTAGCAGCTCAGCATGTGTTGTCACGAACAGAAACAATGATTGATCTAATCATTCATGAAATATCCATGCAGGGCACAGCTTGCCAGCCGCTTGGTGGGAAATGTTTATGGAATTCTTGTCGTAGGCAATTTTTCATTGCATTCAATTCCAAGAGCCAGCAAGAGTGCCCGAGACTCGTACGATTCGTACGTATTTTACAGTTTTAGGGTTCAGATTTCAATCCGGTTCTTGTGAATTCAATATGAAGATGAGAAGTAGATGCTCTTAATTTCCTTTCCCAGGCCCCCAAACTTGGACAAACAAAACAATGGACAATGAATGGATGAGGCGAAGGGCGTGAAGGTGAAGACACTAGAGACAGATACTAAGACCTTAAACCCCTGCGCCTGCGACTGCCCGCAAAACTGCAATTCACTGCAGGACGAAATCCATTACGCCTGGCGTGGCGTGCACACAAACTCTCAACTTTTCTTTTGTCCGAATGCAGATTCAATTTCCACTTTCCACCATTATCATTATCATTGTGTTGTGCGTGATACAAGTCATTATCTCGGATCAAATTATCTTTCATTGATAATCGTACCTTTCTTTCAACCTTTTGCGTACTGTATTGTCTCTTTCTTTATACCGCGGCACAGACTCGGTTTGGATAGTTCAGAAGCCGTAGGTGCACAAAGGCTGAGCAAAGGGGCGAGTACGTCGGGCATTTATTCAATTTCCATATTTGAGCGTAGTTTGCCGATGTTGTAGTTAAATGAATGATGAAAGTAAATAGGAAATGGTGAAAGTTGGTGCAGTATTTCGTATGACTGCTGCTGCTCGCGTTTCGCATTTCAATGGGTTCAAAGGAATAAGGCGGACAAGAGAATTGTGCTGTCGCTGTCGCCGTCCTCGGAAATAAATGAATGTCACACAAACAATAACTCGCAACAGAACTGAACCGAATGCGGGCGAGTCGAAGAATTCCAATTGAATTCGTATTTCTAAGCAAAGGCAAGGTAATAAAGAGAAAGCACGACATGAAACGCGAGGCAGAAGAAAAATGAGAAAACGCACAAGTCAAACTCAAAGTCGTTGGTCGCATTTTGTAACCTCTAGTCAATGATCCCTGAAATGTGTGACTTGTGCTGCATACGACAGCAAGGCAAAAGCAATGACACTGACAATGAATAAACGATCGCGGTTCGGTCGTGGATAGATTTTCAAAGAGCTAGAGTAAATCTACTCGACTCGGCAGACTTTGAAAGAGATAAATGTGAAGCGTGAAGGAGTTCGTGACATTTTGACTTCGTTTTTATGATAATATAAGCCAGAGTGACAACTTGACTTGTAACTCGCGCATTCCTTGATTGCAAGACTCACGCCGCCGCGCGAAGCACTAACCTGTATTATTCGTCGGCACAATAGTGCAGCTGTAGTATTCAGCCATTTTTCCCTTCATGGTGGTGGCGACCATCGTTTGATTAGCACCAGGAAAGCTAGCCATTACCGCCGGCGAAGGATTCGCATTCGAGAACGGTTCTTGGTACTCGACACCGACGCCTTGGCCGCCCAGCACCATCCCGGGCTCGGCGTACTTTCTAATTTCACCCGGTGTCACTGGGGCGTAGTAGCCAACACCGCTGCCAACACGATTCTCATAGTGGTTCGTCTGGGCGCATTGTTCGTACGGCAGCGTGGTTCCAATTACATGATGATGGTGCAGCCCCGAAGCAATCATGTTCCCGTGTGGTGGAGAAGAGCCCATCAGCTTCCCATTCGGATTCAACTTATTGCGAAGCACAAGTGCAGTCAGGATGAAAAGTAACACCATCAGTATGGCCACGAACGACGAGATGATTGCAGTCATTATTATGGTGCCGACAGACCATCCGTTACTGGAGTCGGTTGGGTTCGTCGCGGCGGCGATGGAGGATGGCTGGTGTCCAGAGTCTGTAACACAGAATACATGCGTACTTACAATTTGCATCTTATCTTCGAAAATCGTGGCTCGAAGTTTCATGTCGTAAATCGTAAAGTCAAAGCACAGCAACTCTGCAACTCTTAAAAATGTAATGTCCGTATATTGACTTTTTGTTTCAGCGTACGCACTTTTCTGGCGCGGAACAGAAAGTGGGGCATTGTAGATTGTAGCTCTCAGTCGTGAATTTTTTAGTGTTGCTTTCACTCTCGAGTTTCACTCGACTGAATTTTATCACTTTGCTGCATTTTATTCACTGTCTGCCGACAAATTCTTTCTCTAGACAAAGAGTAAGTGCTAAGAATGCTAAACTGGAACACTTTCGAGTCCATTTAATCCCGGATTTGTGCAGCCGAGCATTAAAACGATTTGGCGACATTCCGTTGGCTACAAGAATGGAAAAATGGAAAGAAAGGTCGTGCCGCGGTCATGTCGCACGAGACACGAGGCCTTTGATATTTGCCATTTGCTTTCACTTACTTGATTCGTGCTGATTGTAATGTCCGCCGTCAGCCGCTGCGATCGCTGCCTCGGAAGCGTCGCTTTGCGTCTGCAAAATATTCGTACCGGCGACAGCCTGGTGGTGATTCCCTTCCTCTGTAATTACTGGGACTGACGCCGACGGTTGTGACACGGTGACAGACTCCTCCGTAAAGTTCCCCATCGCAGGTTGAGAGTCGAACGTAATTTCACTAATTAGAATCCACTTAGCCGCCCAGAACAGTTGAATTTTCACAAATTGTCCGGCGTGACGGTGAAGGTTAATTGATATGTTTTTAGGATCCTCAAATATACAATCTTCCATTGTTATATAACTGATTGGGTGTTCCGGGTAGATTTTCCCACCGATGCTGAAGTAGACTCGCGCCTCACTGAAAACCTGCAAGACCGAGACCAAAATACAAGAAAATGCATAAGAACTCAGTGCAATGCAGTTGCGTACAGTCGAGAGTTGACACGCTATCATCAATTTCACTTGCTCTGGTGTTGCTTTCCCTCACGTTCTTGCCCTCACCCACCATGGCCAATTTATATTGCAAAGACGTAGGATTAAAAAGAGCAACGGAAAAGTTTCGCCGCTCCATGCTGTCACATTGCAAATCGCATTGGGAATTGGTATTGGAGCTCTGCACAGGAAAAAAGACGACAGAGGAGAAATATTTGTGTAAATTCCAAAGTCATTTATCTCTGACTCAATCCTGCACTGCACGAAGCACGAGCGACGAGACTCACAATGCAGTGCAGTGCGGCTTGGCTTAGCCGGTGCGGTGGCTGAGGAGGAAGCATTTTGGTTCAGGTGTTTCTAAGTACGAGTATTTCTATTTTAAATTACATCTCAGTTTATGGAGCAGGAGCTCAATACAAAAAGCGTTCGAGGAGTTCAATTCATTATACATACACGTGCAAGGTGCACCGAATACGAACACGAGACTAGGACCAGCCCAAGTTTATGATTCCAGTCTTTTGCAATATTGAAATTGAAAAATAATTCAGTAAAATGCATGTGCACTTGGCTCGGTTTTGCATTGGCATAAAGTGCGTAGATCTTAGCAGCAGGTGCAGGTACGGCTTACAGCAATTCGGCATTGCTAAAAGTATACACAGCAGCACAGGTACAGGATTTGCACTACTGGAATGAGGGGAAATGAAAAATGAAATTGAATTGTGAATTGACACTTATTCCATTATCATCATTTATCATTTTTACCATCTCGTGATCGTTTTCTTTTTCTATTCCGTGAAATACCGCGCCGTAACGTGTGTGCCAGTGCAACGCAATGCTGTTGTGAAGTACAGCATGGTACAGGAAAGTAATGATGCGGTTTTTGGTTCCGACAAGGAAACAGCAGCCGCCAGAGACGTGGACATGAAGGAAAAGCATGCAGAGGGATGTTTTTTGCTGGTGAGTCCAGTCGTGGGCACGGGCGCAGAAAATAATGGCGAAATCTAATAACAATAACTCTCCTCATGAAATATCATACATCATAATCAAAATCGGACGTTAGCCTAGGCCCAGCGCAGCAGCGAATGCTCTGGACGTTCATCCAAGCCTACTTTATCATCAATTCAGGAGCAAAAACGCAAAATTTCTACGTTCACTTCCGCAAAAGTGTGCGCCTATTCCCGACCACGCACTTGCAGTTTGCGAACCTGTTTAATTAATCGTGAGTGACATTTTTTATGTACGACTCGGGTCGTCCATAAAATAACGAGTCGACTGAAATAACATTGTAAATTACGGCGGTTATTAAAATAATGTTATGAGATATTAAAATCTTTAAAAATGGCATGCTTGGGAAACTGCTCCGCCCCCACGCTATAAAAATCAGTACCAAAAACCGTCTTCTCTCGCCATGCCAAGACAAGGCACTGGTCTTAATAATTGCCCATTATTCAGAAACTCGTAATTACTCGTTACGGCTCAAGTGTTGAAAGAAAAGTGAGGAGAGTCATTAAAATGGGTCGAGACTTGAGAGTGTGAGCGATTTCCCCTTCCACCACCGAACAGTCTGTAAAACACATGCAAAAACAGCCTCTTGGCTCAAGCCTCACCGTTGTTATTTGGTTAACCTTACTGGTCGTTAAAAACATGGTTCATCGTTCACTTGGCTGGGTTTCATTAGACTTGGCGTCGCGGGTACTCGTGTCTGAGGGATGATGATAAAGTGCACAAATATGTGTATAGGGTCGTCTCTTGTCTTGTCCTGACACTTTATTATTGCAGTTTGCAGTAAACTAGGCTGTAAAATTTTGCGAAATGAAATAGGCAGAGGAGTCGTAACTCGTAAAACTGCCAATCCTCAAAATCTCTGCGCTCATTTCGTGGCAACTCCTTTCCTGGGTGTTTGACTCCAAGCAGAGGGACGCAAACCCGACTGGTGAGTGGTGACTGACACTGGTAAAGCGTAGCGGTGTGGAACCACACCACACCGCAAAACACGCATTCCGAATGGGACGTTTTACCTACTGCGAATGCGAATTCTCGCCATCGCTGCCTGCCGCTTCCGACTCCAAAACCTAATTTCGTGGTGTCAGTGTCGTAATTTTAGTGCCCCAAGTCCTAAGTGCCGAACTAAACACTGAACTAAAATTATGTCCCGGCGCGGCGGTCGGCCGATATGCCGCTCAAAGCCGGGCCCGCATTGTTCTTTCGAAGCGATTTCATGGTTTAAATCCTTTTATTTTGCCATACGCCACATGTGAATTCTGCAGATGTGCTGATGCAATAAATGAATGGAACTTTTATGACCGTTCTTAATTTTCGCATTCACTCAAATGCAGATAGTGTTTGTGCGAATTTCACTCTGTATAATTAGAATTCGTGTGTAACGAATTTTAATCAGTGTGTGGGACCAGAGACAATGCGACGGCCCAGAGAGGCAAGAGTTATTACTATTCGTGTTGCAAAATAGAAACTCGACTGCCTACGATTTTCAACGCGTTCATCATCTGGCGTAACAGAAGCTGAAGTCAGATTCACTCTCCCGTTTTCTATATACTTCCCTTGAGTGCTATCACAAAAATATAACCCGAATTTCGCAATTCGCGATCTCAACACTCTGCCATCCATTGGGATTCGTATCTCGCCAGAGAGCATTTGTTTTAGTAAAATCAAATAGTGCATTCTTGCCTTGGTACTCGACCTTTTCAATCTGCAAACGCAAATCCAAAAATTTCAGGTCGCAGAATTTCTGTGTTGGACATATACATTAATTGACGCATGGATATCCACGTAAGTCGGATTTATGATTGAGATTTTGCGATTAGAATAATTTTTTTTCACATTCATTAAAAATGATGTCCCAGCATTCTCACCTTTCAATTATGAATGAGTATGGGTAGTAACGGGATTTTAAGAGAATACTTGACGGCATCTTCTCGTATTTCAACTTGAAGTAAAAACCGTTCGTTTGATACCATAAATCACATGCGATTTCCACACATTACGACAATTTTACGCATCAGATTTTGGACAACAGTAACGATACTTATCAAAGCCGAAATCGAAATCTCGAGTCAAGATTCTCGACTTACCTGAATGTCTTTCGTAAACTGATTCGACGCGTGGATATGCACAGCTGAGAATTCACGGACACCATCGAATTTGAATACGATTTCCACTGGATTGTTGCTGTGTCGCGTGTCATTCTTCCAGCCAACCCACCCTTTGCCTATCAAAACAAAAGTCAAGCCAGTCAGCGTCCAGCGTCAGTGAACATTAAAATAAGACAATGGCCAAGTCAGGTCTAGCTTGGAGCTGGGACTTTTACAGCCTTACCACGTTCATGTCCGTAGAAATCATCTTTAAAATTGGTTGGACCACCGCGTCCATCTGATAAGAGACCAAGGCCATTGCGTAAAGTGTTCCCGTCCCAAAGGCCATCATACGTATGGTCGTAGAAATTCCAGTTGTCACCGCGTTTGCTGCCTTGCGTCATTGCATAACTGGTGAGACCACCTGAAACCATTAACGAAAGAAAAAGCCTGTGAATATTTACTTGGTATTATCGAAAAACTAGGAAACTATAAACAGAATTTTGCCATATAAAAGCAGCAAGCTAATTTTATGACTGTAGTTGCTGTTCTTATCGCTGGATAGCAGTAATTAACCACCCTGAAGTTTTGTATTCGGAATTGTATTCCAACTGACTACGGATGGGTTCACTGAATTAAGCGTGACGTTAAGTGAAAGCGGTCCTGACAGCGAACTAGAAAAGCTTTTCTCGAATTTCTTTTTCAAAGTGGGAATTACGCTGCCGTAAGCCTTAGCTCTCAAGGTGTGGCTGTGGTGGACAAAAGGTAATTTCTCTCAATTTGCTTTCCTAAATGTATCTTTGTCTCTGCAAACATTCGGTAGTGGAAAAATATTAGACCAGCTTAAGGAGCAGTACGTCTATTTGCGCTGGTGGTTGAACTATAGGATCAACTAATCTTAAGCTCTCCCTAAACTTTCATTTAGTCCTGTCCTTGCTAGGCTGGACCGTTGGATGAAGAGCCAACAACCGAGCATGTGACAATGACGACATGGTAAGTAAAATAAAATACGTGGCACGGACACGAGTTAATAAAAGCTTATGGCTTTCAGACACTTTATTTCAATTTGCGAGGCGGTGGTCGTTCGAGGCAGGAGCTCCCCTTCTCTATTTTCTGTGCGTGTCACTGCCAAAGCAAAAGAGCGGTCGTATTTCACTAATTATGAGTTGGACATTTCTATTATCTTACAATTAGCTCGTGCCAGGGTTCGTTCTCGTCTGTCTAATAAGTGAGTTAATCGTAATGCACTTTTGCAATTTGTAGCCGCACTTACCACGAAAGGGGCAGCCGTAAATTTCCACACGCAAGCAGACGGTGCGGCGGTGAATGCTGTACGGCAGGAAACGTAGCTTGGATGCGAAGATTGGTGGCGATAACTCTGTCTTAACGGCCAAGTACGTATTTATGTTGGCTTTGAGGATCTGGAAAAGGTAAATAATTAAATTGAATTAGAAAAGTTGGCGCATTAGGAAGATGGAGGCTGGTGATGAACTGGCATTAAAGTAAAGTGGAAAATTAGTTTCAGTTTCAAGATGGGGCCACCGCAATTTGCATTAATTGTGGATTTCGGGCCGAGAGGAAAGAATGGCAATGAAGAAACAATTATGGCGATGAAGAAACAGGCACAAGTTTTCCAATTACGATCGCCGATGGGCTGAGTGAATGTGAATGGCGAAAGAAAAGGTGAGCATTTGTGTTCAATTCTGCTAGTCGAGCCGATGGTCGTTAGTCGTTACCGTTCTAGAAAGCTATTACAAAACCACAACCTGCCATTCAGTATGGCTTCACTTTAAAATAATGGCAATAAGCTCCTACACGCTGATGGTGGTTTCTTGAATAAGAAATCCATTAGGCAAGAGAGTCTGGGCGAGCATAGCCGGATCATTAATCCGACATTTAGCGTAAAATGGAGCTTAAGCGCTGCGCTGCGTAAAACTCACCTCATTTCCAGTCGAGTCACGATATCGAACCCATTTTCCCAGCTCGGGCCTCCAATAAGACAAGATGTATTTCTCTGTGAACTCTTGCCCCTGGCCATTTCCAAATCGACCTTGTGTTTCGGTTGCAGTTATGACGTGGACAGTGTGGAGGTCAATCTGCAAAGTTCGAGAACGAGCGAATAAGTTCAAGTTCAGGTTCCAAGTTCGTGGATGATAAAGCCATAAGTCACGTCGCGCCATTGCAGGTACAAGTCCATAAATCAATAGCATGATGGTCAACAGATTGTAATAAACGTGGCGGGACACTGCGACGAAGATCATTTCAAAACTAATAAAAGTTCTTGAACAATAAAGTTCAGCAGACTCCAACTGGTTGTTCAAATGACTTATTTACTGACCAGGCCAGCATCGCAGCATCAAAATTACATTTTTATAATTATTCATTTTCTAACAAAGCACAGCGGACCGTTGCGTTAAGTTCCTTCATCACGCAACGCAGGTATGTAATGTACTGACATTGGCATTGGACGGACGGCAGTGATAAACGCGTGTTTAACTTACTTGGAGCCATTCTTCAGCATCCGACGTAATCTGATTCTTGGGACACCACGCACCTCCTTGTCTCTCAACACGAACCCTTCGCGAGAATAGAGAATACAGTTTAGAAAGGAATTCCTCCCAACGAGACGCGATCTAAGATCAATATCACTTTCACCAAAATAAGCCCAAGACGATATTTAAGCCAAGCCAAGTTCCTTCCAAGGCACGAGGGTTGGAATCTATGCAGTATGCACACGAAACTGAACAGAACTCGTAATGTTCGTTCACACAATTTATCACTTCCTTCAACACTTGTTCACTCAGCACGTAATAATACACGCAAGAGTCGGCCGGCTGGAGCGGAGCAGAGGAAGGAAGATTCATGGAAGAAAACAGTTGGAGATTTTTCTTTCTTGTGGTTACCGTTGCCATTGCCGTCACAGTGGCTTGGCGTGGGTCTGTGGCTGGCTGAGGCTTCAGGCGGCTTCTGCTGGAGTCGTCCATCAGTCCATTACTTCCTGGGGTTTCTTTTCTTTGCATCCACGATTTGCACGTTGCACGTCTCGTATCGTATAGAGCTGGATCAGCGCTTGATGGATTGAGTCGCCGAATCCTCCAAATTAATGGAGCCACGGCGCGAAGCACGCAAAGGCGAAGGATTTAACGGCTTACGTGAGATTTGCATTGCATTGCATTCGAGTTCGGCATCGACGTTAACGAACAGCAGGCTGTGACATGATTAAGCGGTGGCTTGAGGTAAAATTGTCGCACTAAATGCTATCCATTACCATTACGCTTTCGCTACGATTTAAGTATATGTGCTAGTTTGCAGTGGATTCAATTCTATTTCTATTCAAGGATCCGGGAATTTCGGGTGTCGTGCCCGAAATTGGCGTGGATGAATTGATCAAATTAATTTGATTGTGCATCAGCAACAAGCAGCAACCAAAGAAAACCTTTGATTCTCTCACTTATAATGAATGCAATTTTTCAAATTCTTAATGGCGTCTGTGTGGTATTTATCAAACTCGTTAATAAATTCTGCTGGAATTCGGCATGCAATAACTGGAGTGGATAAATTCTTGAAAATGAGCATGCCGGGTACGAAAGACTGATGAGCTTTTTCCCTGATACTGCTTTTGAGTCTGAACTCTAGCTCTGAAACCTGCGTCTGGGCTTTCTGATCGCAGGCGCACAGGAAGACGTTTGTTTAGTTTTGGTTTCAAATTCTTTAATCTCCAAATCCTGTTTTTCTTTCGAATTTCAGATTTTGAAACAAAGTCCATGTCTGCGTCGCGGCATGCATTCTTGTATTGTTGACGTTGAAGTGGAGTCGAATTTGTATCCGTTCTGCTGCGACTGCTGCCAGGGGACTGCGGGCATGGGCATGTAACTTTTTGTAACAAGGCACCCTCTCCACGTTACACGGTCAGACTTCTTTTCGTTAAATACCCTGTGGCTAATCTGAAGAGGACCCTCTGCTTCGACTTTGGTCTGCCAGGAACAGGAACAGCATGCCCTGTCCAGCCGAGCAAATTAACAAGCAGAAGACAGATTGGACAGGCGAAGGGTGCCTGCCCGCCTGTGCACTGAGCCTCAGTGATTTGGAGACTCAGTTCACTCGGTTGTCTGCCCTTTGAACACTGAAGAAACAGACTGCAGACAAAACTCGATTTACTGTTTGAAAGAAAGGTGATTCTAATATTAAAGTTTGAGGAAGAGATTAGCTAGATTACATAATTGAAATTAAAAGTACGAGTGCAATATGAACACGAGTTATGAATGCAATACTTGAGGCAGAAGAGGGTGAATCATGAATTACTTCAAGATCAAAGTGAACAGCGAAAATGGAATGAATTGCGCACAGCACAAAGCAGAAAAGATCAACACAAGGAAAAATGCAATATGAAGTTTGGAGGTGCATCCCGGTCTGACTTGAGTCAGGCTTCAGGCTACCGGAGTTTAATTGAATTTTCTGGAATATTCGATTAACTCACTACTTCAACATCAGCAGGGGCTTTGGATTCGACTTTGATTGCGCACACAAGAAATAAGGCCGTGTCCCTCACAATCCTAACTAGCCTGCACGCGCTAGCTAGCAATGAACGTAGAAGGGATGACTGTATCATTTCTCGTGTGCTTCAAAGAAATGTGGGCCACACGTGGTGGACTAACACCAAAATTAACTGTAACGATGTAATCCGATCCTGCTGACCCGGCCACGGACCATCGACCATTGACAGACACACCTATTTCAGAGTTACGAGGAGATCCATTACGTGTAAGTCCTTTTTTGACTTATGACTTTCATGGACACAAGGGCAAAATGAACGTGGTCAGTGTTCAGTGACGGTGAACGGGTTTTCGGATTCAGAGCACACTTGTGATAAAAATTGGCAAATGACAAATACGCAAAACGTGGCGATGCCAGAGCTCAGTTTAGAAATGTCATTCGAGTCACACCGTTGAGATTTTCGTATTTCTGCCTTTATAGCATTGATAAAATCTTATAGGTTGTATGTTCGTGTGGAAGAATGGTTGGATCTAACGTAATCCACTTAATCCGCCAGCCACCGATGGCGATGACGAAATAGCTTCAGCTTCACGTTAACAGCTGAGACCAATATCAAGCATATTCTCGCCTTAATTCAAAATTAATTTCCAAGCCTGCTCCGTGTCGTTGTCCTGTCTTCGTCTCATTTCATCCGCCCTGCTTTCCATTTCCGTGCACCACGCATTTTGATGACGGGTTATCAAAATTTTCAGGTTCCCTGGTCTCGTTCTCGCTTTCGTTTCTTGAGAGGGGAAATCAAGAAGGGATGCTGCTGAACTGAACGCTGACATTATCTCCTTCCCACAGATCCGCGTCGCAATCGGGGTTTTCTGCTTTCACGCTTCTCACGTGTCTAATTAATCATCGTAATTAACATCAACGCAGTACGATGCAGTGCGTAGTGCAGTGGAAATTCGAATGAAACTCGAGACAAGTGCAGCGTGCAGCAATGTGCAGGGGATGCAATGACACGATACGAAGAACTTTATGCATGTAAATTTCGGTGCATCGAGCTGAGCGTTTTCTTAACGCAAAGCTTTGCATTTCGGAGCTGAGCTACTAAATTATGTAAGCTACATGAAACATAGAACACAAGATGCACGAATACGAATAATACGAGACATGAACACGTGGGGTTTCTGCTTTCGCTGCTTCACTTCGTAACGAAGCCAAGCGAAGTTTTGTTTTGAGGCTTTTGGTTATGTAATTTCGGTCTCCGGTCCCATCTGGCTTGTTGTCTGAAACTATTTACTTTTAATAAGAGGAGTAATACGCAGAACGTACGACGCACGATGCGGTGCGATGCATTTCATGTTGCAACGCAGCGCAATTTAAGGATCGCGTCGTTTCGTTCATATTTCTATTCCCCTTCTTGCCCGCATCTGAGTACCAGCAACTCTCAGGGCTCGGTCGTCTTGCTGTGATCGCTCTCGCTGTCATCGTCTTAAATTGTGTTCAATCGTATCTAAACTTTAATAAACTCACTGACGCTGGCATAGAACTGAAACACTTACGTGGAAACATTGACAATCGGAAACCGGACAGCATTCACACGCATTCTTTCAGATTCCTTGCTCGGCTCTCAGAATTGAGAAGAAATTAAGTGCCCAAGCCCGTGAGCCTGAAGGGCTCATGAAAGTGAATTTCATTGTCAAGAATCCCTGCCTGGCCATAAATAACAATTTCTGATTAATTTCTACGCACGAAGCTTGACCTCACTCAACAAGTAAGAAGAAGTTTCCCGTTCACTCGAAGAAAAGGGTTCATGCAACCTTTCTTGAGCAGTACACGAGTGAAGAATGGACTTTAAATGTTAATACAACGTGTGATTAAAAAGGCTAAATTGAAAAAAGGATATGCACCTGCACATTCTTAGAAAATACGAAATACTGGAACTGGATTCATAACTCATTGTAATAACGCAACGCAATACAATGTAATGAATAAGATGAATTAATAGTTTCCGTTTGGGTAACTCGGATGAATTATGCCCCTCGTTCTGGACTTGCCTTGTCCGGCGTGGCGTGGCTTCGCGAAGACTGCGGACTCAGTCTCGTATATAATTAACAACATACCAAACGTGAAACGAGCACGGGGCTTGTCCGCTCGTTACATTTACGATGACGATGATTGGCAGCTGACAGGCAACGGCAAGATAATGCTAACAAACTTTATCATAATGTAGATCAGGATAATTACATGAAGAATGGAATGGCATGGAGGGTTCGTTTTGTCCTTCGTTCAGTTTCGATTTCAGGAATGGAATGGTGTGCTTAAAATACGTACGATCGAGTTAGGGGTCGAGACGTGTGCTTGGAAACTTGGCTTGGCTGAAAGTGATATGGATCACCGCTTTGAGTTTACTACCCGCATTCGATTATTCCAGTATACCTTGCATTCTGTGGTCCAACATTTCCTGCATCGAACGAGCTGGACGCTGTGATGTCCATATCGTGAATGTCGAGGGATTCCATTCCGAGGGGACTCGTGCAGGTTGCTGTACAAGAAATGTCCAAAATCAGTTTTAATGTTTAAAATAGAACGAATACATGAAAAGGAATTAAAGATAAGGAGACAAATTGTGAATTATCTTACATGTGTCTAAGGCGATCGCGTTTTCAACCATGAAAGCTGTAATAAATGGTAGCATCAGGCAGGTGAGAAACCGGGAAATCCCAGTCTTGTGCTTAATTTGAAGCTCCATCTTGATCGTAATTAAACGAATGCGAACACGGCGTGTGCAAATGTGTGCGTAATCTTAGCGATAAGTCAATTGTGGCAGTGGAAGACGTTGGACTGCTGGACTTGCGTAGCGTCGTTTGTGTTTCTTGCAGGTAGCAATTAAAGTGCGCAAATATATTTTAGTAAAGCATCTAGCTCTCGTATTTCACATTCCTACAAACTCTATGTGACGATGCTGAATGCCTGTCAGCAGCAATAAATTCGGGTCCACCACAAACTTTGATGGTTACATCTCATCAAGAAGGCGAGGGTGAGAGCGACGATCAAACCTAGTAGAAGCTCAAAGCGGTAGTGCACTGAAGTTGAGTTGATCTTGATTATTGTTTTCCAAGAAAAGGCATTAAAATAAACAGCCGTCGAAAGCCACAGCCAAACTCAAGTCAGTCGGTGATGGTGCTTGTCACGAATACCTTTGCTTCCTTCCCCAGTTTCAGTTCGCATTCGCTTCACAAGTCACTTCCACTGCACTTGTTTTGAGCGTTCACATTTATATTTATGTAGTGCATTTAGAAATAATGTCAAAACCTTCGTCAAAGACTTCAACAGGCTTGTCCTCGGCTTTTCGGGCTTCGGGTTGTCGGTGTCGGTTCGAATCTGTCAAAATACGGAAAACACAAGCCCTAAGTTTACATTCACATTTCACAAGTTCAAGATGCAGAATTCAGAAATACTTTGCCACTGCCACGCCACAATCTTGACAAGAACACGAAAACGAAGGGGAAAGCATCGCAATCATCGGAATGCTGCTTGGAGGTTCAGTTGTTCAGTTCAGTGCAAGAAAGTGGGGAACATTAGTAATGATTTCTCTAACGCGCAAAAGTTCAACATCATTAAAAGTTTTCTCAGACTTTCTCCGTCCGCTGCCGCCGTCTTTGCGTTTTGCTCTCGCTTTTCACCGGGCGCGGGCCTTAATCCTTCGTGCGCGTGCATTAATGTATTAGAAATGGTTTTTAATAACCATTAAAGCATTACATTAGACTCAGGCTCAAGAAAATCTGCTTTCTAATACTGCTTTCTGCTTCCTGCAGCCGAGAACAAGGCCGGAATTATTAAAATACGTTTTCACAGTCAGTAGCAGTAAGAAATGAAAGTGCTAATCGATAACTCACAATTCACAGCGCAAATCTCAGACGAGTTAATTATTTTTGTGTATTGCGTATTGCACAAACCAAGTAAGTAACAGTGGCATAAATCAACTCAGACCTCCAACGACTACCTCGACTCCGGCTGGCCTGACGTGGATTAATACAACTTTTCTTCCCGAATCAGAACCCAGTTTAATATTTAAATCACGCGTTTGGAAAAGAAATTTCCAAGTAGTATGACATTTTGATTAGCTACAACTTTTCCTTAATAAATTATTATATTAAAGTTGGCAGCGGGAGAAGAATTAGTTTGTAACTTTTACGCGTGCTGCGTGCTGAGAGCTTTCTTAAAGGGTATGGAAAAATGAATTCCTTCTTTGCTTTCACCACTTCACGTGGCTGGGCTTCAGTGCTACCCATTTTAAAAATCATCTTTCAGCTCAACTCTGCATCTGTGACTGCAGGCATACGAATACTCTCTGGCTCAATTCATTTGGGACAGCCTCATCATCATTTCAAGACGAAGACGGCAGCAAGCGACGACGGAGTTCCCGTTCCCCTCGCAGTGAGGCTCATTAAAATGTGCAACAATGACAAAATAATTCATATTCTCATCACCCAGTGCAGCGCAGCTTCATCCTTCTCAATCTCATTATTTATGGCCGTCACGATCCTAGCTTGCTTCTACGCTCCGGCCATAAATTAGAATACGTTACTCAACAGCTTGGCTCGGCTCAAGACTGACTTAATATTTTGATTTCATTACGAACACGAGCAGAGCAACGAGGACCGAGAAAGAATGAGCGGAAATTCAATTAAGAATTCGGCCTTGGTTCGACAATAACTTAACTAGCATTAAGGCATCGTCGACCGGCATTGTGGCTTCATTTGGCGTGGTGGTTGTGGTTGTATGCATGTAATTTGATCTCCTTGATCGCTCGGTACAGTAAACGCAACCGAGAAAAATGGTCGGACGGAGAGTGTGAAGTCTCAAGTGCCTCGTAAGTACGCAAACATGCACGCACACGCGACGCACAATGCAATGCAAGGCAAGGCAAATAAAAGAAAGACGCATCCAAACCAGGTTGGATTGCAGTGGAGAAAGCACTAAAGTGCGAATGGCGAAAAAAAGGCAAAAGCAGCGAACGGGAGAAAGCAGGAAATGAAAATGCTTTTTGTGCACTCGAGTGGAACTTTCTCCACTCGAGAATGGAACTTTTCACTACAAAGTGAGCAAAGTGCGTACGCCACGTTTTGGCTGCTGTGTTCGCACTAAAACAGTTTTGCTCTCGTAACGCGCCAGACGACGACGCAAATGAACACGAACACTGAACGGCTGAACACGTCGCACTCGCGTTCACGTTGGAAAAGTTCATGTTGTCCGTAATGGGCTTTGAATGTTTTTCGTCCATCAGAATTATAATCGTGTGTCTGCTCAACTGAAACTCAGCCGACTCGAGTCTGCTTTGCTGCACTTTACGATTCAGGTGCATGCAAGTCGCATGTGTGCACTGCGGTTGCCGTTAATGACAATGCCCAAATATGCCAGTCCCGCTGCTACATCGTTAATTTTTTAGCATTTGGCAATTGGAAGTTATTGCCTTGTTTATTGTTAAACTAATTTTTTATTGGTTTTTTCTTTTTATTCGCATTTCACGCAGACCACGAGAAATTTTGCCCTTGTTTGGGCATGGTAATTTGTAAATATTTGCCATGCTGGGCCAGACACACAGCACGAAATACGCATGAATTACGAGCGCGGTGTCATCAAAATGCGTGCGAATCTGGCTCAGGCGCAGGCCAGACCTGCAATGAAAATGAATGACCACACTCTCTAAGCGACGACTCACCGATCCTAGCATCACATTGGAAACAGATCCCCAAGACGAGAACCACGAACCACAAGACCACCATCTAGGATTATTATGATTATTATTACGTGATGTTTTGTCTGATGACAGATTCCGTTCCATCTTTGTCCCGTGCATCTTTAACATTGTAGCTCGCTGTCGCGTCGCTCGTCGCCAAATATGGACTTTATCATCAGATCTAAATTTTATTGCCTCACGGCCGCAGATCGCTGATTTTCATGAGAACCGAACACACTTAAAGTGCGTCGCGTCGTCCTCGCCGACGTAGTGTAAATGTAACATGTTGCCCTGTTATTCAGTGTAATGCAATGAAAATGGATTCCGTGACCACTTTGGTTAAACCACGACAGGCGACATGCGAAATTGATTAATAAATCGCGTCGTACATGAATCATACATCATAATTCCGGCAGAGAACAGATTTCACGTCGAACGTGACAAATCCCGGAATTGGAATTCATTTCGGTGCGGTGCTGCTCCGCAAAGTGCAGTGTACAAAGCCAAGCCGGCATTACGAAGCACTTAAGCATGGGAGTCGTGAGCTCATTATAAAGGAATTTGTGCGTGCGGTTATGCAATACGCTGGGACTGCAGACAGGCTGTACTTTGTTTTGGTTTGTCCGCATATTGCATTATTGCAATGGATCCTGAATAAAAATGTCATTTAGGCAAAATATGACATGTTATGCCATGGCCAAAAGCACGGCACGACTCGAGCATGGAGAAAGGATTGAAATTACTTGAATTCTTTGCTGCTCTTTCACTCCGTCATTCGTTTTCGTTCCGGTTTCCCCTCAATTTCAGCTACCTAATTTCCATTGCTGAAGAATTCCATTCTATGCTTTTCAGGCCGCATTCAGCCAGTTGTACACTGCGGTTTCAAGTACAAATACGACGACGACGGCCAGACAAGGCAAGAGACCTTGGTCATGATCATGATGTCTTTCTTTGTGCAGTGGTTGAACCAAATGCGATATGAATAGCTGCTGAATTTTTATATTATGCGTGGAGCAGGCACTCAAAATCACGTTCGTTCTTTCTTTCCAGATTTTCAATATGATCTCTGTACTCTGTGCTCTGACGAGATTCGAATCTTTTTCTTGTACCATTGCACCATGCAGCATTATTTCAATCCCTTTCTTTCTACAATTTTCTCCCGCACCTTCCTTTTTTCTTTCCCCTTTCCCTCGTATCTTTCACTTTTTTACTCACGCCACACGCGCGACTCGCTCTCAAATATTTTATAATGTTGATTCTATGGATTCATAAATTTTAACCAGAACAGAACATAGAAGTCTAGTTTTGTGCTTATAACGCTACGTTGCACTTCGCACGAGAATTCGAACGTAGTAAGGCGCTGTTCCATCCGAGAATTTCTCCGTGTGTCGTGCGTGCTCTGATGTATTGTACACTTGAAATAATAAATATGAAGAAATGAACAATGAAAAGACGGCGAAAGGCGTAATAAACTGAGAAAACTGTGAAATGGTGTAAAAAAAAAGAGCACAGCACACCAAAAAACGTAAGCTTGAGCTTCAAGTCTCCATTATTTCGTCGTCGTCTTCTCCATCACTTTCACTAGTCCACTGCTATGCCGCTATGATCTGTGTATAAAGTTTATATGATCATATCTCAGCATTCTCAAGGAAGGTGTTGGAAAGGCTTCCAAGCTCGTAAAAAAGCATGAAGAAATCTTCTTTTAGTATGGCGTAAGAAACAGAATCGAGGCAAGCGCAAGCGGCAGGCAAGTTGAAGTTTATTATTTCGTGATAACGACAACGATAGCAGAGCAGCACCGAAAGAAATGGTTAGTTTTGTTTTATGGGTCATTTCTGTTCTGTTTAGTGCTATCAATATTCGTGACCGAAGTACCGAAGCTGTCGACACCGTACGTACAGTTAAGCCAAATTGGTATTTGACATTGAACGAACTAAAAATAGTGGCCCAGTCACAGATGGGCTCGTTTCGGCGCTTGGTTCTGTCCAGTTTCAGTGCGTAGTGGAGCCTCCATCGAAATAATAAGGTAATAATGAGGTACTTGATTTAATAAGCCAATTGTTGTGATAATAAAACCTAAATCATGTCAACCATTTCAGGAGCTGTGAGCAAGAGTAACTTTTCCTGCTTCTGGAATTCTGAACAATAATGGACCAGGACACAAGTGGTGCTATGCCCTTGCGCAGTAAGCACCTTTGCCGTATTTGGACAAATCTAATTAGATAAGAACATGTAAGCTGTGTTGTGATCTGAGTTTATAAAAAAAAGTCCACTTAAATCGAGTACACAGTGCAACCTTTCGAGATACAAGAACGAGAACTCTTTTACCCGCCCCGTACCTATTAATTAACCCTTCTTTTCTTTGTAACTTGAAACTTGTTTCATGTCAGCTTCAGTCAATAATGGTTTACGGACTCTATAAATAAGAATCCAGTTTGTAGGTCATTATCGTTACTGACGAATGTACCTTCTGACCACATTCACTTCCAATTAACGAGGAACTGAAGGAAAGCAACGCAACAGCAACAGGCACAATCGTACGAGTTTGAATTTTTAATGAGCTTTTCGTATGTCCAGTCTTGAGTTGTAGAATCTTAATAGGTTCGGATTTTCTTGCAATTTCGTACAATTCAGCTAAATTGGCCGGAGTTGTTCGTCGGCATTACTCGAATCAATCTTGAAATCAAGCCCATTTAATTTTATTGCAAGATCGAGGATCCCTTCGCTGCTCGTGAGCCCTCGGCAAATCGAGGTAAAGGCCGCTCAACTGGTCAACTCACATTAACCGTTACACCAAGCTCATTTATAATCATCGCACGCATCGATCACCGAGTTCACAGCCGCGGTTGTCGAATTGTCCAATTAGTCACGCCGGAAGAAATCATTCACATCGTAGGTAACGCAACACGCACTTTGTAATTATTTTGATTATGCAATTGAGCACTGGCCACGAACCCACAAATTAAATTTAATCATTTGATCTTCATAGAGCACTATTGCGACTGTGGGCGAGGGTAAGGCAGGTTGTTCCATTGGACTTGGACGTATTTATGATGTATGGGTACAATGATACTAGATTCAGTGATAAGAGGAATTCTTATTCAAAATGGAACTCAATGCAAAACAAGTCTTCATTATTCCTGGCTTGACTCGTCGAGGCCGTGGCGTGGCAGTTCTTTTTCCAGTTCATATAATTTAAAATGCATTCAAGTCTCTGACATTGCGCATTATTGACACAAAAGAATAACATTTACATTGCAGAAGGGCGTTGGCAATAATACCATGCAATGCATGTATTCGAGAATACATTACAAATTTAAATAACCTGAAGAATAGCGAGTAAAAGCCATAAAATGAGCACGGATTCATGTATGCTCGTAAATAAACAGATGCTTTTGTATCGCATTAATGTAATTTGACTGAATTATTATTGCTGCATGTCTGGCGAAAGTATTTCACAGTTATTTAACTCAGCTGCACTTCAGAGCCTTACTTTTACTTACCAATGCAGGCCAATGATGCAACGATTAACCATAGCCCAATTCTTCGATTGATTTCCGAGATCTGAAACACGCAAAAACAGATGAAATTAATTAAAGTCAAATATTTCCTTTAATACCGTAATTTTCTGAATTATTTGAATTTTTGAATGCAAAACGCGTACAAAGTTTGAGGAAAACATCTTGAAACTTTTCTATTAAGAATCTTCTCATTACAGTCGCAGTCGAAGGAAAGTAGCAAAGGCAAGAGCATATTGAATGAACAAAGCACGGCGACGAGACGTGAACGCGACATGAAAAGGATTCGTTTGATTCAAAAGTTTTCCAATTCAATATTGAAATTTGAAATAAAAGCCTCACAAACTCGCGTCTTGCGTTGCATGTTTTCACCCTCTTTTTCATTCCGGAATCTTTCCAATCTCTGCATTCTGCATATTGCTGCAGTGCATCTGTGCAGCCCGGCCCAGAATACGCGCGTTCATAAAAGAGAATAATCTTCAACCACGGGAGCCACAGTGGCCACAAATTAATGGTATTAATAAACGTAATAGCATTAGTCTGAACAAGATTATTATTTATGCATCAAATACATCACAGATCAGGCAACTGCAACTGCACTTCAGCCCGTCTCGTCGTATCGAATAATGGATGCATCTTTCGGTTTCTCACGCCCAGCCCAGCACATTTCCATGCAGCACATTAATCACAGCTCGTACAGAAGCTTACGCTCACTCACAAGTGCAATGTTTGGATTTATGTTTTTAAAATAATAAATATCATGCGCTTTGAGCTTGTTATGATAAGCGGGAGACAAGATGATGAAGATGGGAATTATAAACTGCAGCAGCAATGCTGCACGACGGCAGCACAGTGGCAAGTGCATTTTATAAATAAAACAGACACCCACTTGTACTTGAACCAAGGAACAACGGTACATTGTAAATTGTAATCGTAATGGAATTGGGAAGAGACTCATTCGTCTCAGTGCACGG
This sequence comes from Mesaphorura yosii, assembly GCA_009869945.1. Classification (NCBI taxonomy): domain Eukaryota; kingdom Metazoa; phylum Arthropoda; class Collembola; order Poduromorpha; family Tullbergiidae; genus Mesaphorura; species Mesaphorura yosii. The sequence continues at coordinate 94,103 of WIXG01000075.1, forward strand.
CCGTAAAAGAATGAGATTCATTTATGGCATGGCATGGCGTGGTGTGGTGGGTGCATTACACATTACGCATTATTACACATTCCTCTGCGTCTGCTCTGCTAATGTAAACTCATAATCATAATCACGATTATTAATAACACACGCCCGCGTCCAGACGGGCGAGCGAGTGAGCATCAAGGAGGCAGCAGCCAGAAGCGTGAAAGCCATGATTCAGTATTCAGAGACATGCTCAATTAAATCTTAATGGATCATGCAATTATTTAGGGAGAATCTTCCATACGCATCTTCATGATCATCTTTAATGTGTTTCTGCCCATGCCAAAGCCCGGGCTCCGCCTGGTTCAGGCTGAGCCGCTGAATTCTGCAGCACGGCAGTTTTTGTAAATATGAACAGTGAACTTGACCTAAGACAAAGTGCATCATCCGGGAAGATTTCGGCATTCGCATTCCAGGAAAAGACCGTGTTTGTGTTTGTTTTTTTCCGCTCAGCGTCAGCGCTTAATGCACTCTTTCTTAATATACGTCAATATGATTACATTTTCCTTTTAACGGGTGCATTTCTTGTTCTGAGCCGTACTCAGCTCTAACCCAGCTTCTTTTGGGACCCACATTGCACAGAACGTCGTGTCCATAATGAAAATTTAGTTGCATTTTTGTTTTTGTGCGTCTCCAGTGCACTGCACTGCGCGCAAATGGCAATGAGTTTCAGTTTCCGATTTCTCCCCAGCCAGCAGCTCATCTAATTTATACTCTGCAGTACCACAAGCACAATTGCATAGCGCATTCCCCAGAGAAACGCCAGGAAAAAGTTATTTCTTTTTCCTACAAAGCGAAGCCGGAGCAGGCTTAACAGTGATGTGGTGCTCAGCTGTTGCGTTACTTTTATGTTGACTGATTGAACTCAAACTTGAACCTGAACCTCGCACTGCGACTGCGATCTGGTTTCGGTCTCGCCTTGCTTTGTCAGTTGTTGAACCGTTTCCTCCTTCGCACGTTTGCCTCGGTCTCGAACCTCGATTGCCCTTGCCGTTGCAATTTTCATTATTCGCAATGATCTTGCCGTATCTCGTCCGACTGAAAGTCAAGATACCGGCACAGGCACGGAGCAACGCAACGATCAAGGCATTAATCTTTCACGGGTAGGTAGCCAAACCAAATAGCATCGCATTGCGCATCGCGTCGGGAATGGGAATGAGGAAGTTCAGTTCTTTTACACTCAATAACTTCAACTCCTGGTGCACTTTTCTCGGGTAAGCTTTCACAATTCATTACGTTTTCATTTAATTCAACCATGACCAACTCGTACAGAAGACTGGTCCACATCGTACTCGGTTTCCGCATAGTTTCATGCATACAAGTACGCCGGTATCGGTATTCCCAATAGAAGTCGCAGTGGCAGTGGCAATAACGCAAAAACTCCTTTCCCATTTGCAGGATGCGATGCGGTGTTTGGTTCCCCGAAGTAATTTCTGTGCCGACCGTGTTAGCCAGTGAGATCATTGGCGAATGATCACAATCATCATCAAGAATCCAAGACAAGAACAATCACGCTCGACGGAGCGACGGCGACCATACATGGTCCGAAATTATTATTGCTAGCCCAGCCTAAGCTTCCTGGTGGACAGAAACAATGTCGTGTCAGAGCAGTAGCAACGACAGCGACCCAGCCTGAGTCATATCATGTACCCATCTGCTTAACGATCGAGGACGAAAACCGGCATTTCTACGGACAGGGTAATATAATGGATTAGGTACATAATGATATTGCAATTCAGCGCCTTCGCGTTCGTGTCATGTTTTTCTTACTGGAAGGAAAAACGCGATCAAGCTGGTCGTCGGTCGAACTTATTATTTTGTCTGGATCTGGAAGGGAGAACAGCAATCTTGCATCGGGTACATTGCATCATGCCGCGTAAGTGAGCTCTGCGTGGCGTGTCGTGACTGATTAATCCAATCCAACACTTCCAGAACGAGAATGGAGGAATAAATTTAAGTCACACTTGCTACTTGCTGCTCAATCCGCTCAGCCGCTCTACCCCTCACTCGCGACGTCGAAACCATTGCGACTGACGACAACTGCTTTGAAGTTGATCTACTTTATTTTGTGTCTTTAAATATTACATTCTACTCAATTTCCTGCTTACTGCTTTCCTTTCCTTCCTGCATCTACATGCCAGGGCGGGCGGTTTAATTCCGTAAATCCTACCACAGGCGAAGATACATTTTAATGCGTAAATCAATACAGCTGTCCACCAGCCGTAGCCTAATTCATGGCTACGGTATCAACGCGGATGCAGACCTCGCTCGGGTTCTGGCCTTGGTCAACCTATTGGAGATTTGACCACACCAGGCCAAAGGTGGAAAGAAAATCACATGCTTTGTCAACTGTCCTTTTTCTAAACAGTCCAGCAGGAGACAAAATAATTACAGCAGTGTCCTCAAATGAAAGTGCTTGAGAATGAAAATTTGGAAAGCAATCAGGAAGACGTCGGTGTATCTTTCTTAATCCTTTTCAAATACGTCCACATTACATTAAGTTCACTTGAAGACCTTGCTCGTGTGGTTGGGCGGCTGAATATCCACTTCACGTTCTAAAGCATGAGCATTGTGGATGCGCATCATAAAAGGATGACTCAGTTTGGATTGGATACTTAATCCTGTAATATTATTCCGGTTCCTGTTATTGTATTATTGAATTTTCATTGTCAATGTCAGAGCTCAGTTGATTCATGGCTCGCTGGCGCTCAAGGCGAGCTTAAATGCATCAACACATGTGCCCGGCTCGGATCGAATTGGTCTGGCTCGGTACGACACGGCACGACGTGGTGTGAGGGTGTAAGTTACATTACAAGTTTATATTGTTATTTCACTGCCTGATTGAATTAAGCCGTTAATGCAATACGGCTCCCAGGATCCGTGCCCAAGTACCATGTTTTTATTGCCCGTTGTCCAGGAGCAGGAGCTGTAACATGAACCGGGCAGCCAGACGTGCGATGTGAAGTATCCGTCCACTCGCACTCCCGGAAACTTTTTACCAGCGCAAAGTAGTGTCGACTGGACATGAACATAAACGAAACCCGAGTCGAGTCGAGTCGTTGAATCCAAGCGTACACTTTTGCACTAAATCCCGTACTTTTGTTCAGGTGTTCTATTACCGTAATCGTAATTCGGGATTCGAGAGCTCCGGCCGTAGTTTTGAAGAGCCTGCAATTCAATGCTGGTCATCCACATTTAGTTCAGGTGCAGCAGCAATAGCGTGACAGTGGCACGTGTCAATGAATTCGATACGAGCACGAGTACCAGACTGCGACAGCGACACGGGAAGCCAATAAAAGTGTTTGCCAATACTAATATCGTACAACGATCAACGTGGAATGCATCAAGTCTCCCATCCCAAGCACAATGACAATTGCATTTGCATCTAACCATGTGATAATTCATTACATAGACGAGATTACCGCAAAGTTTCCCGATTATGCGATGGAAAACACGCAGCACTTGAACGATAATCCATACGAGGACGAAGACACTGATTTTAATGGCATTCTGAAAGATAACCGAGCTCGAGCTGCTCTTTGGCTTTCACATTACCAAAACCTAATAACCCATTCAAAAGTTCAGCTCATACATGGTAATGAATTAGGATTTCTCGGCGCTTGACATTTTTGTCACCTTCAAATGCAATACACACTGCAGAGCCATGCATGTGGTTCTGGTGCTGGTGTACAATTTCCCAACTTACAGAATGGCAAGCAGAGATTTGTTCGTCGTTAGAAATGTCACTGGTGTTGGTGGTATGGATCATATCACAGCCACAACCACGACTGCGACTTCACATTGCTCATCTGTTCAACTTCACTTACTTTTACTTCTCGGAGTGCGAGTGCACATTTTTGAAACTGAAACCTGAGCATCATCAATTTTCCTGCTTGCAAGTCATGTTTAGCTTGGCACTGCACCGGCCCGGCCTGGAGCAAGCGGAGACCCCATTCCGCCGTATCCCGAGCCATGTGGAAATGATCTGTAGTACTTGAAAATGACTTTGTCATAATGACATGACACGACAAGGAGACAGCGAGCTCGACGGTATTCCCTTTTAATGAGAACTGATTGACTTTGACTAATTTCCTATATTATAAGCTTGCACTAGAGTACTATCAGCCAGCAGCCAGCATAGCGAGAAAGCGGCAGAGATGAGCGATGACAAAGTTGTGGAATGCGTTGCACTTTTTGTGAACTGAGACCTGAGAAGAAACCGCCCAGAACACATTGCACATTGAACGCGGGCTCAGAATTGTCTTGATTATCACCACACTGTGCTGCACAGTTTGCAGTCATCATCATCTTCGTCACAGCGGCAGAGCAGACAGATTTTGGGGATGAGTACCATTCGGCAGCGACAGACCAAGCATTTTGACGAGTTATTTCTAGTCACCAGTCATGTACGCTAAGTGCTGGTTTAATTATACGCAGAATAGTCGGCAAGTCAGCATACAGAACAGTAAAATCAGTGAAATGAACTCCGATGCGCTGCGCGTGGATGTGAATTGTGAATTTTGGCAAGGTATTCAACTGTGAACAGATATTTGCTAATGAAGCGTCGAACTGTGCGCCGCGGATCTCTGCAGTGCTTTTTGCATGGTTTCACGGATTCACGAGCACGATCACCGATTTCAGTCAAGCAGAACCTGGTCTGGGCCTGAACTGAACCGTGCAGGGCGCTGTGCAGTGCATTTGCATGGATGTGGAAATTAATCTATTCACAGTTCGCGAAGTGTGGGGAAACAGAATCCAGAAACCAGACCAGGAATATGAGCCATCATTACAATGAGTTGTGTGACTATAATAGCCATAGCTTAATCTGGGTTTGGTTCAAAGGGTTTGCTCCGCGCCCATAAATTGAAGGATCATACACGACTCAAAAAATCTTTAGAAATTCAGGATTCTGGCACCAAGTTTGAGGAGCGCAATACAAAAGATTCATTTATGAGTATGACGAGCCTGCCCTGTACACAAAAATAAATAAGTCAAGATGAGCAGCATTCGAGGCTGGAGTTTTATTATACGACGAGTACAGCACAGGCACAGGCAAGTCAGGACGAAAAATTATTTATGATTTCCTCTTCAGCGTAGAGCTGTGTTGTGCTGTGAAGCTGTCCTGAAGGATCAATGATGATATTTTCTTTACACAAGGAATTATACACATAATCAGCTTTGATGCTTGAGCCGAGTCTGTCGGAGTCTGGTTCTTCACGTTGTAAATTGTAAAAATGTTTGTACAAGTATTTACTATGCATGCATCGGCCAAGCCTGCCAAGATCGCATTGCATTGCGCATTGCGTGCACTCTAAACTTAAAGTTAAACGAAGGGGTGAAGGGTGAAAAAGTTTCATTATTACATAAATGTCATACACGGCTATGGAGGAGAAGGATCCGGAAAATTTATATCTTGAAGTCAGGCCCTGGCTCTGGCCCTGCTTTTATACTCCAACTGCAGTGCAGGGCAGGCAGGGATTTAAAATTTCATAACATTATTGCTAGCCCGCTTGGCTCGGCTGTTTAGTAAATCATTCAAAATTTACCGAGCACAGCAGGGCACGCAAGCAAAGGGCTCGGCTCAAATAACGAACGAACTGGGAAGGAACAGATACGGAATATCCATAGCTTTGCTTTAATTATGTCATCACCGCCACATGTCGACGATTGTCAACTGAACCACTGCGACTTTCGACCGACTGTGACTGATATTAACCATAAAACTGCGGGAGACGAAATGAAACCGATAGTAAAGCGTTTAATTGTGTATTGACGGCCAGACGCGCCTAAGGCTAAAGGCTAACAGCTAGCGAGGCTTTGTAGTGGCAGTATTTCCAATAAATTGCAACGCAATACTGCAATATTGCACTGAACTTGAACTGAATTGAATTCTTGTATGCGTGTGCGTGTTCGCGTACTACGTGTTTATGGTCGGTTACACACTCGACAGTTTATTTGTCGTATTTTTATTAACTCTTTTATTAAGAGCGGAGCTCCTCCACGAAAGCAAGCAAGCGATGATGCTTTATGAGATTTCTTCTTTCTTCTGGCTCGAGATTTATCTCGTTTCGATTCTATTCCGCATCGGATCCTTTGAATCTTTGAATCTTCGCTTTATTAGACGCCGAAGTGCACACGACGACGGCGTAAACAAGTTTTTCGCAATACAAGTGCATAACGCGTGCGAGTGCGTGCGCGATGCTTTCTCCACATTTCATTGTGCGCATTGCATTGTGAGATATCTAATAAAAATTTCCACTGTGAGTGAAAGACGAGCCCGATCTTATTTTCTGGAATCAAATGCCTGCAGGCAACCCAAGCGTCGAGATTTAGTGTGTATTTATTGAGTACACTGCAGAATCTATTCCTGCGTTGCATTTCCTTGCACGAGATAATGATGAAAAGTGCAACAAAAGAGATTCAGTTTCTGGTGTCGGGAGATATTTCATGAGAAATGAGAAACCTGCCTGCAATGCAGCACAAGAAATATGAACTGACTCAAGAAATGAGTGCATTGTCGCTGTCGCTGCTCCTGTGCTGTCTCAGGTTGCATGAAATTACAAAATTCTGCAACAAAACTCCAGCGAAAGGCGAAAGTCAAACAGAAACTTAAGGACAAGTAAATCCGAATTCTTTCGAGACTGACAGACGAAAAGTTTCTCGGGACTTTTTGAAGGGTATGAATTTGTACTTTTCAGATTTGTGCATTGTGAAGGAGTCATGAGTCTGGGAGCAAAGAGGATAGAATCTTGTATGAATAAAGTATTAAAATCCTGCGTACAATCATATGCAAGGCTTCCTTCCCTTTGGGCATGCAGACAGACGATCTTAAAAAGAAAATCTTTAAACTTTCTTCTTTCTTTCTTTTGACTTGAAAGGATTTCGAAGCTTAAACAATTTCTCGGGGCACTTTGCTGCTCAGCTTTGACTTGGCTCTTATTTACGGCGTATTTGAGTATTTGTCATATCAGCCTTTTTGCAGCTGCGCAGCACTCGATCAAATGGGATATGGACTCATACGAAAAATTGAAAACATCCTAACTATGGATTGTAATCGTGCTCGTTAAATTTTTATGAAAAATTGAAGCGATGTTCGCTGTGACGAGTCTCTTGAATTTGTCATTAAGCTTTTAGCAAGCAAACGTCAAAATAGTGCCTGCCTGCTTGAGCAAGCTACTGCCGATTGATCATTTCGAAAAGGCCGATGGTAAACCGCAGAACGAACCAGGTTCTTGGTTCAAAGTGACTTGTGTGCAGCGCAGCCGGAACCAAATCTGCAATGTATCACCCGACCTTGCAATTAAGTTCTTCAACCCCGAATTTACATACAAAAATAATAACATAAAGTACGGGATTAGTAAAAGTGCACCGCTGCTGCTGTGGCTGCTTGAGTCAGCTTGAAATGGAATTCCCATTAAAAGAAAATGCAGAACTAAACATGCAAGTGCAAGCGGGCATTGTAATTGAAACAGTGCAAGTTGTAGAGCTGAAGGGCTTTCGGAAGGATTTACCTGTAATTTAGACTTATGCTAGCTTAAACCTGGAAGGAGAGACTTGGCTTGAGTGCGGGTAATAAAAATTAATGGGCAAAGGCAATAGCAATGCGGCAAAACAGTAAAGGCAAGTCCAGACGCATTATAAACTGGTCGCTGGTCCTGTCCTTTGACAATAACTCTCAGGATAAACTTTCTCGGAAAAGAATCCATTACAACCCATTCTTGGGCAGGGACAGGCACTTCAGAACAGAGGACAAAGGAGAATTTATTGTGAGTCTAAATGGAGATGCGGATGCAGATGCACATGCGAGAGACGAGTATTCATTCATATGCGGAAGATTCTATAAATAATAGGGATTTAAACAGCGGGCAAACATCGTAAGCCGATTTAAGGAAAAAGTGGAAGCACTCAGCTTCAAGTCGAAGCCGAATATTTCTCTGTGTATAAATGGCTATGGCGTCACGTATCCGATGTGTTCGCTTGCGCATTTGACAATTTGTGCATTGCATTGCAGCGGATTATCATTATTTACGGATCTTGCATAGAATTCAACTTGTAGTATGATTGCTGCACTGGAGTGAGCACCGGCTTCGGCTTCTCTCATGTCAAAAACTAAGTCGAGACAAAGAGTCACGAGTTAATTGGCAAACTGGCGAGAATTAGTCACCACTTATGGTAATCTACTTTCTAAAAAGAATCGTGTTTGAGCCCTCGACATAAGCTTCGTAAATTTGAGAAACACGAAGAAACATGAAATGGGTTGAAGGCTTGATACTTCCTATTCCTTGCACTTCCTATCGCTGCAGCGCAGATATGGTCGCATGCATGATTTTTTATACACGCCTGCTCTGTACCATCAACCACGAGAGTCAGTTGTAAAACTTTGGGGTGTGTAATTAAAGCTTCGTACTGTACGATTAAGGGACTCAGTTCAACCTTGAGAGACAGAAAAATGAGGACGAGTACGAGAGTTGGAGGTAGAGAAGAAATCGAAATCACGGTGAGTGATTGAGTGAAACTGATGCAGGTTGGAGGTGGTCAGCAAGAACAAAGAGGTACCTTGTCCGGCTGCCACTTCTGTAATCGTTGTCGTGCCACCATCCTGGGGCTCCTGCGGTTTGCAACAAGTGGTAGCATGTGGCCGTGCCAAAGAGGAAGCTGCACTAGCTCCTCAACATTAATTTTAAAAATAAATAACTCATCCTTACTTTAAAGCGAGAAGTGTGCCCCTGCCAGAGGTCACAACTCCCAGCCCTAGGCTGGGCTAGCTTCGCTAGTCCTCTTCAAATCAATGCATGTGCATACATCCCGGCGCCTTTCTCATTATTCGTGCCCTGTGGTGTATACTACTCTCATGGAAAAGGTGTCAATGGCAGTAAACAGACAGCGAGATGGTAATGGTAATGATGACTTTTACGAGTACAACTTCCGTTGTCATAAATCATGTACCACACCACAACTGCAGATCACAGCACAAAAAGGAAGTGGAAGTTGGTTTGGTGCTACCTAAGAACAAATACACAACCTCAAACGCGTACGCGTACGTGGGTGGTTCACACGGGCAAGTTCGCGACGCACACGCACGTAAATTAATTTCCAGTGACTGGATGCGCGTGCCGGGTTCAATTTCAAGTTAAGAATCGCGAAAAACAGGCGAAAACAACGAAGGCACCATCATTAGCTAAGCCAACCTGGCAAAAGAAACGAGACGACCCAAAAAGTCAGAGAACCACAAATTCAACAATGACAATCTTGGCTTTGGCTTTGGTTTTCACAGAAAACTTCCCCAAATCATCAATCTTGTGGAGACTCATTGAAAGACATTCTCCAGGACAATTTCAAGCGAGCAGGGAGCGAACAAAAGAAACTTAGTTGAAGAGTGTAACAAGTACAAGTGTTCAGCGAACAACGATTCGATTCGATCAATCTTTTTTACACGGAGCAATTCCAGCGAAGAGCAGCAAAAACATACGAAAAGGCCAGACATATTTGCTTTTAATGGATGACAGTTTGACTTTGACTTTGAACCCTTGCCTTGCTTCGAAAACTGAAAATGAGATTTCGATCGCGAGCAGGAGATTACAAGATGTTAATGTGCCCGCCTCACGCCTTGCATTGAGTTAAAGAGTTAATTTCCCGTCCCGTCCCGTTCTTTGATGCGGTTGCTCCGGAAAATTATGATTTCAACCCCATTACCATGTAAAATGTAAAATTGGTGGTAATTATAGCTGGCGGAGCTCGGCGTGAGTCACTCAACGCATGCTCACTCAGTGTCATTGTTTGTAATGGGCAAAAGTTAATCATGGGCATTTCCTGGAAAAATGGAAATAATACGAAAAGTTTCCCATTTCTTATTATTCAGTCTACCCGTACTCGCGAACACTCTCAGCCTGCCTCTACGGCTCACCCTCCTGGCTCGTTCATCACAAAAACAAACTCATCAATCAAAAAGGCTGTTTTGTTCTTGTTCTCGTTCTTGGCCTATGGTCCCAGTCTCAAAATTTTAGTTCAATTAAAAATGTCGCATTTTACTTCGATGATACAGTTTTACGGATTTTAAGAAAATACACTCGTCAATCACTTCAGAGTGTAATGTAAAAATGAAACGGGATGGCTAGCTTTTGATGTTCTGGCTTGAGTATTCCAAAACGAAATCTATGAAGCGGCGGCGGTGGTGGTTCAACAGTCTACACTTTTAATAAATTCGCAATCAGCTGCTGCTCATTCTTTTCAATAATTCCGTTCCCGTTCTTGTCCATCATCATCACCATTGTATCGACGTCAGTCTGCTGACCGATTCTCTGTTGAACTACGCTGGCAACCTGGGCCAAGTCTTCCTGTGTACGTATATAAATTAATGTGATTGATTTTACGCTGTGTCCAAACTTAACGTCTTCAACCTGTTGCTATCTTACTCTGGTAAGTGCTCCATCTTGACCAGACGGTACTGGCATGAATTGTGACAGTGGTTCCATTTGTGCACCTTGGAATACTTTATCGATTTCAAGATACGAGATCTTCCCGTCTAGGTCTTCGTCAAAGAGATCGAAAATATCGTCCATGTCAACCACGTCCTCGTTGTCGTCGGTGGTCAAGACTAAACCATTTGCGGAGGCGGATAACTCATCCTGGAGAACGGAGATAAGTTGGCTAACGAAAATATAAGATCGGAGCACAATAATTTCCACATTTTACCATTGATAAGAACCCGTCCCGATTCACGTCACCAGCCTTCAGCTGTTCTGCAAATGGCTGCGCGTTCACGTCCGGCAGATTCAGGTCTCTGAAGCAAATGTGCATGGTGCAAGTCGGTACCAGCAAAAATTCGAACCACGACAGCTGGCCGTTGTGATTGATGTCAATTTTGTTGAAGTACTCGTTCGCGTCAGACTGCCGAAGACTTCCGCCTTTTTTTGTCTCCATCACATAAAATTCTCTGTTGTTCAGGCTAAAATTGGCGTCCGTATCTCCCTCGATGAAAAGACCGACGAGCAAGCCTAACGTTAGGAATATGCCCGGGTCTGGCGGCAAGAAGTATTTCAGGGTCAAAAGCGGACAGAAAAATTTGGCCAGAATTCCTTCACTGGCAGGGGCCTCAAATACTTGCTCATTTATCGTCGCGATTTTTCCCACAGCCACATATGACATGTCGTCGCCCAGCGTCCGAGCCGCAACGATTCTAAGTGCTGATTCTCTAATCAGATAATTGACCAACTCATTCTGCCGAAAGAAAAGTTGTAGGCCTTCACGCAGTCAGTCAGTGGAGGCAGCTTGGACTTGAACGTTACCTCGCAGTACTTTGAATTGACGAAACCAACTTCATCAAGACAGACTGTTACATTTCTCTCGATCCGCTCCAGCTCCAGACTTTTGACACGCTTGCTCTCGTACAAATTATAAAGCTGATCCCAGTACAAGTCTACATAGCTGGCAACCCAGCCCCACTCCGAGGAAGCTCCGAATTCGACATCAATCACATTGAAGACAACTTTTTTGAATTTGTCCTTCAAGAAATGCAATGCAATAGCTTTAGCGTGTCGGCTCAAAACTCTCCGGGCTTCGGACGCGTTTACCGTTACCTTTACGAAGGATTGCAGCTGGATAGCCCGAACACTGTCTGAATCTTTGGCTTGCTGCTGCTGCGGCTGCTGTTGGACCGCGCCAGGAATAAATTTATTCGTAAATCGTGCTGTGCCACTGCCTCTGCCCCTTACTGGAACTGATACGGAGGCTCGAGCGCAAGTCACTAAGCAACTGAGACCAAGACCAAGACTGATTAATGTTAAGCCTGCATTTAGCTTTGCCCTGACTTTGTAATTAACTGACATTGTATCAAAAGCTCAGTGTAGACGAGACTGGAAACATAATCATTTCATGCAATGAAAGTCATGGATTGACGGACATCAATGGATTCTATTAATAACTTCATGAATTACAGTCATACTGATTGTGTAATACAATGCTTATCATCACCTTGTACGCTACGCGACGTGGTTTTGATATCAGTTATATTTGAACTTGGCATGACATGAATTCACAGGCGAAATCAACCTTGACTGCATTTCCTTATCAATTCTCAAAGCTCACTCATCGGATTTTATTCAAATTGGTGAACACGTCAGCCTTGCCTTGCCTTCCGTCTTGTGTCAATATTCACAAACAAACCACAATCAATCAGCTTCACTCAACCGTTTACCACCAGCCTCAAAGCTTATTTGTCGAGCACAGGCCGCCAGGCCATTAAAGCAGGGTGGAGGAGCCAAACGCCAAATGCTAAAGGCATTGAAACCGAAACCCGGTGAAGCCTTTCGGCTTCGGCATTCTCTTTCATCTCAAATTAAATTATGACTACCCATTCAAGTCGAACTCTCAGGAAAATGATTCATAACTTAAGCGAGAGCCGGGTTCGGGTTCAAAGAAAGGAGAAACAGAGCTCTTTGATTTATTCCGGTCCGGTGAAGGAGACGAGATTGACCAAAGAGACTTCCATGCATTCTCAAGAAGATCCTTTGACTTTGAATGCTGCACTTGCGGGTCGCGACTAGATGACGACGACGACGAAATCTCCACTTTTATGAAAACGTGCTGTATTCGTTACAAAAGCTGGCACTGTTTAAATAAAAACGCCAGCCATAAGCCCGCTTTCAAGAAATCAGCTTATTTTGCCTATTTTTAGAAGAATTCTTGTATACATTTTAATATTTCCAGTTAAATATGAAACAAAGTCTCTTTAAGAGGTTCTTATGTGATCTTAGAATTTTTTGTTGTTTATTTACGTACCAGAACGTTCATTCATTCTCGAGCATGCATTTCAATGCGTTGCATGCAAGATGAAAGAAGCTTGTTAAAAGAGTGCAGCACACGAATGCTAATAAGAGGTTCCTCTTATCAGTCAAGTCTAGAGTAAATATACCGTCAATTCACGTGAAGTGAAATGAAGAGCGTCTTTCACAATTCACAATCGTTCCAAGTTTTGATCTAAAAATTGCATGGAGTTGCCGCTTGAGTGTGAGACCATTCAAAAAATTTTGAATTCCTCTCTTAATGTTAAACACCTAACAGTTTTGTGACTGGCGGTTGGACGAAAATTCCACACTACAAATTCTATGCGCTGATAATTTGCCAGTTATAAAATCCGCCCGGCCGGTGGAATTTGCCAGGTGAACGCAATGCCAGAACATAGGCCCGGAAAACTATGGCCTCTGATTATCATGTCGAATTCGAAAACAAGACAAGACACTAATTAAGTAATTATCCAACCCAAATTACAGGCTTGAACGGGCCGTAATTCTAGTACTGTACAGTGCCGGTGCTCGGTACTCTAATTTTGAATTATAAATTATTTCGACAATTGCATTGTTGCCCATATTATCAAAGCGATGAGTGAACCAGAAACTTCAAATTGTACCACTACAAGGGCTTGGCACTTATCCATTGTGAGATACATGCAATTGTAATTTTGTAATCCAGTCGCAGCCCGCGGATTAGAGCACTGAAGCACGTAATCACATCATATAATTTCACAATTCAGCACTCAATTTTGAACCTGGCCCAGGAGCAACACAGCAAGAGCGCAGGCCGTTAAACTCTTTCGCCTGCCTTCGCGTTCGGAGCATTCGAGCTTTCCCACACAAGGAACATGAACTTATGGCCCAAATTCCAGTAGTTAATTGAAATGAAGGAGAAGATGACGATAAAGACTATGAAGATGATCTCCGGGGCGCAGTAGCATATTATTATGAGGATTTTTTTTACTTTTCACGTCGTCCAGAATCGTGTTCATATGCTTCGTGGTCCAAAGCACTGGAAAGACAACAGCCGAGCTGAACCCTTCGATTACATTCACTGATAAGAATAGACATAAAATGGGAGCCAAGCCAAGCCAAGATTCACTGTTTCACTGTTCACTGTTTACCTGTCCATTGTTGTTTCCTTTTGGCTCATACAACTACAATCCGACCTCGCCCTTAAGTAGTCGTTCGTTCGTGGTACTTGTGAACAACAATAACAATGCTACAAAGCAGTATTTAAGATTGTTACTTCCATCATCACTTCGCTCGGTCTCGTCACGTCAATTCCTCTTACCCTGTAATTCTAAAATAGGAGATTCTGCCTGTTTTTATTGATGTGCAAAGGTGGAGCCCGTGTTTTATGCTCATTATTCACCAGAAACACGAAACAAGACGATAAAAGCAGTCGTAACGAGAACGCCTTCAAAATAAAATGTTTGGACTTTTGGCATGTCAAAAGTCAAGTCAATATTTGTGCAGTTTTTACGATGCAACTCGTAAATGCAAGAGCTGGTGCTATAATAATGCTCAAGGTGCATGTAACACATGTAATGTCAATTACCATTATCGAAAGACGAAACACAAACCCAAGGAGAGACAACAGCAGAGATAATTTATGACCACTCATAAATTATGAATGAAATGTAGAAATGCAGAAAAAAAATGTAGAAAGTTGAAATGTTGGGGCAGAGATCTAAACTCGAATCTGCATTGCAATGTGTAAAATTGAAATCTTCGTTCGGAAGTCTGAGTCTCGATGCTAATTGGCAATATCTGATCTCATTCGGTAATTTATGCTGACAGAATCTTTCGAGTTTCAACTCGAGGTACTTCGAATCGCCAACAAGCGTTATGATTTATGAATAATGATGCGAAAATATTTGCCATTTGCAAATTTTTGCATTTGGGTTCAGGAAACGTAAAAATTATGTACGAACGGGGAGAACACGTCCAGTCCACAGAGGCTCAAGACAGAATCCCTTTGGAGACGTGCAATTACAATTTGTACTCAAGAAATTGAAAACATGACCACGACATGGGACGAGACGCGATTCGTGGGCCATAAAACAATGTCATAAATGCAACTGCACTACGATGCTCTCGCCTTCGCTCACAGGCTCTGTGGAGTATTCCGGGTCCAGTAGCAATGATAATGTTGCTCTAATGACCTCAACAAGTTTGCATCTTGCGTCCTTGCGCTTTCCACATTTTCCCGCGTCTTACGTCTGGATATCATTTCCTTATTGCTCGTTTGCTTGCTTGCTTGCCTGCCGTCTTGAATAATTTCCACAATTTCTCTCCCGGGACTCACTTAAGATGGGCTAAATGGAGTCAAGTCGAGACTTTGTACCACATCGCACTCGCACTAAAAGCTAAAACAAGCGTGGCGGTGGCAGTGGCGGAGCGGCGATTAGGGAATCATAAAAATGTATGTCATATCATCGTAATGGCAAATGGTTCCGTTTACATGCGCCTTAACTCGTTTACTCCAGAAAGCATCGTCATTTCAATTTAGCGTACTTTTAAAGACAATCTTCTTGCTCATACTCGTGTGTTCATGTTCAGTGCAAGATAAGGCCAGGCAAGCCAGGCGGTAGACACTTCGTTTTCCAGTTTACTTTTTCACTCCAGGAGCAGGAACAACAAATAGCCAAGATAAAACTAAAAGCGAGTTGGTCGGGCCGGTAGTTGGTTGGGCTCTGGACCGTGTTTGTGTTTGAGTTTGAGTGAAAAAGGAAATTAGCTTGTCACCCTTTAAGCCAAATGCCAAATAGGAGCGACAAGAACAAGAACGAGATTTCGAGAACGAGACGGGTTGGGACTGCCGAGTTTCCCTTCAGCAACAGCGTCAGCTCGTCTTGACTTTGCGTTGGGTCGGAGAATCTGTAGTTATGATGATACAACGTGTGACACACAACATAACACACATAAAGAAAATCTTCCCTGCCTGGTGCATTATTATCTCATTTGATGGTTTGTGTCTCACCCTTCCTTTCCGTTCCTTTCCTCTCTTTCTCACTTTCATCATCTCATCTCTTCAAGATGACGGTGACGCTGACGCTGATGGAAATGAACTGAATTGAGGAAATCGTTGTGCCGGTTGGGTACATTGAAAAATATGAACGCTGGGTACTTCAACTGCAAGGGTGAGACTGAGACTGTATTAAATTCACGTCTCGTATCGTCTTGCATATAAATTTCAAGTACACTGATCATTGATCGCCGCGTGAGGATGCGGCCGGGAATAGCGTTAAATTATTCCAATAAATTATGATGATGAAATGGATATGATTCACGATGAGTCGCAGTCGCAGCAAGGAAGAGAATCTTCAAGAAAGCGCAGCGCAGGGATTCAGCCACAAGGCTCTTATCTCTAAATTCGACTTCCTACTTGAAAATGATACCTTTTCACGGCGTGGCTGCGCTAAAGTGAAGAAATTTCCCGGAGGCTGCTAACTAGAATGGGGTTGGCTTTATTTAACTTGTATGAAGTTTCTCGCACATATGAAGATACGGTGTACGAAGATGATGAGCACAGATATTCTATCATACAGTCTAGTCTATTGTGGTAACCTGATACGAGTTACAAGAATACGAAGCACGCACACGTACGAAATCGAAGATTTCAATATCATCCCGAACTGCCGTTTCCACTGGTATGACACTGGCATTGAATTGTGATGCGATGATGTAATATTATGTAAAGGAACGAACAACGAACCACGACGATCACAAAGTAAATAAGCTCTGCAAGCAATGCATCTTATCAACACCCTACGGATACGAATGAATGAAACGACACGATACGGCAATGCAAGCAAAACACTGCTAGCATTACAATGCGCTGATGAGGAGATGACAATGACAACGACAATGATGGTGGTGCGGGTATCGCGTACGCTGTAATTAAAGGAAATACTTGAGAACAGTCAACGAGTCCAGTCAAGTCAAGTCAAGTCAAGTCAATAGTGGCTCTTCAGTTTCGAAATGAGACACTGACAATGACAAAGGCAACGAAAACGATGCTGGTCGTCACGTTCCGGAAATGCAAGCCAGGCCTGAGATAAGGGCGGCGGCCGCCGCGGCCAGCCAAACGCCAAAATTCACGAAACGAAATTACATGCGATAAACTCCGTCCGTCTTTTGGCTACTTGCTCATTATTCTATTAGCATTAGCATTATGAGTAACTGAAGCATGAATTTCAATTGAGAAGCTGGCTGAAGTTAAAATGGGTGGAGACGTTTAAGAACGCCAGTTGCCAGTTGCAAGTCAACTCGTCGTCAGTTTCAATTCAAATTGAAAATGAAAATTCAATTCTCGTAGGACTTGTATGGCAAAAATAGAACAAAAAGAGATTCATGTCCATAAACGTACGCTGAAAGCTGGGCTGCCGTGTCATACACTGGCTCATGAATGTAAATGAATGGAGATGCACAATGCAGAGAACATTTATGGAACAATGATCCTATTCAGTCGGGACTTGAGTTGACTTCACTTCATTTACATAAAATATAATTTATTCCCACAAAGATGACAAAATAATTGAAGAATAAGCTCGGGATCTTTTCTGTCTTTGTGCTTGAGTGCAGTTTTTGTCTTTAAATCACATCTTGTCCCGTCGTGGTCCGTGGTTTTCTGGCTTTGTGAGGATTTCAGTCAAGACGCACATTATGCAAGTCGCGGTCGCAAGTAGAGCTTATTATGTCATTCAGGGCACAAATGTTTGGATTTCGTACTGCTAAATCCCGTTCAAAGCCAAAGCCGAGTTTACCAGACAGAAATGTCACAATCATCATCCCTCTTTCGTTGCTCTTGCTCCATGTTGAACATGTCACACAAATGCAATCTCATCCGAGTTGAGCCCGACCCAAGCCAGGTTTTCAATGCAAAAAGCAAAAAGCCCTGACAGGATAGACCCGGCAGACCGAAGGCTGTTGTATTTTCTCTATACTATTTTCTTATAATTTCTGTGCCATGCTCACATTGCATGAATACGCAATGAGATTAACGCATTGATTATTCGTCATTCGTCTGTCTTCGTCTTCGTTCTTGAAGAAGTCAAAGAACTGGAATCGAATTTGAAATCACGACGTAATGTTTGATTGACAGTTTGAGATTTCTGGCCACGCAAGTACAAAAACAAACGAACAAAGGAGATTACAAAGCAATCGCTGTGGCTGTGACAGTGACAATACATTTCAGCCGTGCAGTGTCTTGTTGATAGTTGATTATGTCATCAACTCATTCGTTAGAATTTCTGTTTATGTTGTACCTGCTTGCTTGCTAACAGACAGTCAAGAATTCGCAGTTTAGGTATTCCGCCTGCCTGCAAATGCAAAAATATGCTGGTTCAAGCGTGGTGACAATGCCAAATCTGAAGCTGAATGATGAATTGGAGAGTTTGTTGATTTGATCATTTGAATTGTTTATGTAAACAGAAGAATCATATCGGAAGATCCCACAAGCAGAAGGATGAAGTAAGGGAGAAATTCATCGTGAAAAATGACAAATAATAATATTGAAAAATCGGAAACAAATTCTGTGACCAGACCAGAAGCATCGAATTGTATTTACAAGATCAGAGACTGAGCCTGATTTGCGATAAGTGATTTTAATGTTAATTGTTAATCACAGCAGAAAATAACCGAGAGAGGCAGCTCTTGTTATATTTTAGCATGTAGAGCACAGCATGGGAAAAGAGAACGCACCCTACGCCGTTAATAAATGAAGTAGGAAAGCTTCTTACGCTAATCTCTACTTTCAAGTTGGCTTGTTCAAAAAGATTGCACTGGTGAGCGTTAGAATCGTCCTCTCTACATCGACTTTGGCTTCTACAATTCACAGAAAACTGCAAATGTCTATATACGCCAAAACCAGTAAAGAAGTGCAAGTTCATAAATTCAAGAAAGTGCACACAAGCTCAGTCGATCGAACCGACCTCGACAACGACGATTTTGAAACGAATTCGATATCGCACCCATTAATTATGTTCTAATCAGATAAGAACGTGCAAGAAAGTGCAGTTAGCAATACGGACGCCAGAGCGGATTTGAACTATAACCAGAATTAAAAATACGGCGGTAAATCCTTCAGCCTGCCTAGCGCGCCCGTGCCGGGCTTTGACTTCGTTCCGCTCCGCCACAAAAACTGCAAAATATGTGCTAAGTTCCTCGTGGCTGAATAATTTATCAGCAGACTATTCTTTTTTAGTGCAAGTTTGCTTGTACGGAAACTTGATCAATAATACAAGGAATACGAACCCTGAACAATGTACGCTACGCCGTGTTGGTGCTCCCGTACGCAGAATAAAGATATAATCATAAATCTTACCTTTTGCACACAAGAAACGCGAACGGTGAGTCGGAGACCCGGAATCGGTGAAGCGATGTCTCACTTTGTGCTGTGGTACGCTGTTAGCTGAACCGAACTTTTATTTTTGAGCGCAGAGCACAAGACTGAAGAAAGAGCACACAATTACAATAATGGCAATGGCGATGGCAATTCTTTTCCTATTTGTGTCCGCAGTTCACAAGTTTAAAGTTTGGTTGAAGAATCCCTTTTTCTCACATTTTCTTCGATCCACTTGAGAATTTTATAGATTTCTCGTACTCGTGTTCGTACCAAATTGCCTCCACGAGTACGCGCTTTACTTCGCAGTTTCCGGCAAAATTATCTGAAAAAGTGCCCACTTCCTTTGCAAAAGTACACGGAGTCGTTGAAAGTTTGGTCTGGCCTGGCTTGGTTTCTTATGGTGTATGCACGTCCAGCAAATGTCAACTTTGACGACAACGATTCGCATGAATAAATACCAAAAGATCACAATTCAGTCGTCCAAGTCAAATCCCGGAAGATGATTTGATGATTATCTCCGTTCAGTGCACGCCGGTCTTTTGTTTTTGTGGTGAAAAGGGTTCACGGCTTTTGGTTCTCTTCTCAGCTCACGTTCAGCAAATCGCTTCAACGGTTTAAATCTTATGAAATTACGAGAACCCACGTTGGCGTTTTGGCGAAGGATTGTCACTTTTCGCGTCGAGGCTTCACGCGGACTTAAACCACTCAAGCGCTAAACTGCCAAATCTAAATTAAAAAAACACATTCCGCAAGTGTAAGCAGTAACATTAATTCTTAATGCAAGTGAAGCCGGGTGGAACATTTTTGTGGATTAAAACGAGAATTTCTGGATTTCGGCTTTAAAGCGCCGTATTAATATTTTATAGTGTTGCGTCTCACGTCTGCGTCCGTGAGTCTTTTTATTCCGAATTCGCGTGTTTGACAACAATAATAATTATTCACCGTAATTTTTTTTGTAGAGGCGTTTAGAATGAGACGATACAAACGCAGAAGATTCACGCAATGGCTGCCGGTTATATAAGCCGACACGGCAGCAATTAAAAATGGTATTACCATTACAAAAGCGTAACAGATAGTGTACTAAAAAGTAAAGAAGCGGTGCGTTGTGAATGGGTTCCATTTAATTAAACTTTAATTATGCATGACCTGCGAGGCCTGCGCCGGGACGAGATGCCGACCTCGACCTCATAAAGTGCGTGCCCTGTCGCGCGCGAGAGCGAGACGTTGACATGGGGCATGACCTCACCCTACGCATGTAATTGTGGATCGAACTACGGGATCGTTACTGCTAGAATTTTGACTTACTTGAGCAGTTCCAGCAGGGGAATCACGGAAGCAATTTTTAACGCAATTTTCACGTTTTGGGAACATTTTGTTCACTAAATTCCCTTGAACCACTAACACGTAGAGAATTCAACGAACGCCGCAAACAAAGTCACATAAAACGCAAGTTAGTCAAAGCAGACTTCAGATGAATAAAGCCGGTTTTGTTAAAAGAGGGAAGCTCGCTGGAAGTTTGTAAAACCACCCTGCTCGTACGAAATCTCAACCACGACTGACTAGCTGAAACTGAATTTCAATGCCCCATGCCATGCCTGTGCAGCAGTAAATGGTGAATGAGTGAAACCGTACCAGTCAAAGGGAGAAAGGAGCCAGGCAGTCAGCCAGCACCACAAACGAATCTCGCAACCATAATATTATTATAGGAGTCTTTCTCTTCTCTGCTGTTCTACCCCGTGCTCGCTTTGGCTTTGGCTTTAGCAAGGACGTTGAGTGGAGTACGTTGAGACGGAGAGACGGGGTTTAGGGTTTTAGTGGTTGCTCTATTGCGTTCTCGCGTCTCACATTTGCTTTGCTCATTGAACCTTTTGTTTACGAACACCACTGCGAGCTTGTAATCTTTTAAACGATGTACTCGCTCGCGTTGAACTTGAACAGAACGAGCACCTTTGAATGCGATGATGCGAGCCTTGCCATGTCACTTGGTGAACAAATTCGGTTTGTGTTATCGAATTAATGCCTGTGAATCTGAGCCCTGTGTGCTCTGTGTTTGTGCGTTTGCTTTGACAGTCGCAGTCGCAGATTATGCAAGTGTTCACTTGAATTAAATGAAAGAGAAACATGAACCGACCGGGCCAGACTGTACGTCATTTTCAAGTACGTGTAATGTCACTTTTCGTATGATTTCTTGTGACAGCAACAGCACCTTTTGCATTTGCTTTTGCTGCGCTGTTCTTTTCCTTTGACAACTGAACACGTGAATGCAATGCTAAAAAGAAACGGAACCTGAAATATGAACATTGCATTAAATTGCGACGTGAAGGGGAATGGCGAAGGATCTGCCTTTGCCTGCGTCTTGAATGAGGAACGAGCGTGAGACTTGTCAATTCAAAAAAGTTTTGGGCCTCAGCTCAAAACAGGCAGGCAGGCCAGCCTCAGCCAACTTCAAAAGAAGGAGGAAGAAGGAACCAAGAAAATATAATCATATTTTTCTGGTATTTTATGTTTATGTTTTAGAATTTGTAATTTGTAAAACAAGACCCATGAGCAGGCCGTACTCGCACTTGCACGGGGAGAAATACCTGAATAAAATACAAAGTTGCTGTTATGAGTTCTGGTTCTTACACCCCAGTCGAGCGGACGGCGGCCGTAATGAGTGCAAGTGGGAATGGAAATCGATTTATGACCGCTTGGATCAAGGATTTCCCTGAACTCGCCATTGCCATCGCCACACGAAGCCACGAACGGTGTTCGTGTCCGAAAATGTTCGGTGGAGTTTTTCGTGTAAAATGCACCAAAATGGGGAGAAAGTGCGCGCACCAAACGGTATCAAATGAGCTGTAAATTATAATACGACGTACGCCTATTTTCTATTTGCCGGTGCCGAAGCGGTGCCCAGGTATTTTGTATTTTCATCCCCAAAGGAATATGACGAAATGCCTCCGATGCATTTTACGACCGCGTGCCCGTGCACGAGTTGCATGGGGCCGAGTGCAGCATGACCAATCAATACTTCCATAAAATACTTTTGGACACGAGATGCAAGAAAAATGCATTGTGCACTTCCTATGCAGCAGGTACGCACGAGATGTACATATTTTATGGGTAGTCGAACTCGAACCCCTTCTTGGGCTTGATTAGGAGCGCTTTATGCAAGAAATGACAACACTCTCTCAATTGCTTCCATCATACGCTTATGAAATGGCAACAAATTCAAGTGCAGTTCTACTCTTAAACAAAAGCATTCATGGTCCATGCACTCGCAAGCACCATCATTTTCCCAATTTCACAGGCGAAAGTACAGAGTTTCAGAGTCATGCTGGCTAGAAGTCAAAGTCAAAGTCAGAATCGTGGTGGTGAACAATGAAATTTCATTTATTATGCAACTTTTCATTCACAAATTGGATCTAATAAATATTGTATTGCATGCATGCATGCGCGCATGTCATTCGCTTGCCTGTCTACACGTATGCACGCATGGCTGCAGGTTGAAATTGCAATTGCACCCATTTAGCGCAGTGGCAGCAGCAGAATGGAACTCGTTGTGGAATTGTGCTGTGGAATACAATGCCCTGCCCAGTGCATAGTGTTTAATTGTTCGACATACACATGACCATACAATGTCGACTAGTCAGTTCAGTGTAGCACCAGAATAATGATATAGAAATCATCATTTTGGTGATTGTATTGAGGTCTTGAGTATTAAAGCTGACGGCGATTTTATTATTCCAGACAGTGCCAATACGCAAAGGAATATTTTGACATGACACTTTGTATTGTATCATCATTCTAATCAGTTGCTGTTGCCGTTGCGCTTGCTGTTCGGTAATGAAAGGCTCACAATTCCAATGCACATGCAAGATGCCTCACCTGAAATGAAAAATGGATATTCACACACACAACGTGTCCGTGTCTCAAATTGCATGTCAAATGTTATCAGTTTAAATGAATCATCACATCGTCTTGCCTCCTTGCAAATGAATTGGTATTCGGATTCAGTATTCGTCGAGTCAAGCAAGTCGAAGAAGTCGGAGATTGACTGGCGGATTATCGAAATGGATATTGTCATGTACGAGACGAGACGAAGACGGGGCGCTTACGCATAGCAATTTATAATGAGCGCCTTCAATCTATTCTTTAGCTAGTCATTTTAATAATCATGTCATGACTTGGCTAGGCTACGCTCGATTGGATTCAAATTTCAAATTCGGTATTCAGCCGATCATGACGAATTTGAAGATGAATACCGGATTTTCTTAATACTTGATGACAGCATTAGCTTAGCACTTAAGTGTTATCGCCATTGTGAAGCGCGGTGCGGTCCTCAAGAAACTGGTAAATGATTCTTCCACACAGGATAGAGCACAGCGTTTGAGACCTTTCACAGAATTTGTGGCCCAAACTGTAATTTACGACAGGCCGTCGTCATTATAAAGTTTTATAGAGTCTCGACTGTCTGTCGGTCAGCTGAACGGGCGAAGTAAACCGATTTCAATTACAAGCCAACGCTTTGATTTTGTTCAGGCTCTTAAATACATTATCGCAATCAGTCTCACCATGGGTGTCTTACCAGGCGATGAATAGGTCAATACTCAGTCCGTCGTCGGCTGCACCACAAATACAAATAGGACAAAGTAGAATACAAATTTCTTGAAAAGAATCCGAACCTAAAACCTGATTTCACAATCTTCTGCCTTTGCCTTTTTGCTTGAAATTCAACACTCGGCTCGGCGGCTTCTTTAATCGCGGCGACCGTGAAGGCCTTTCGCCAGTCTGCACTGTATTCTGAAATGGGTCCCATTGTTGGCTTTTGTGTTGTTTCATTGTTCATTTTTAATCTCTTACATTAATGCTTGAGCCTGAGAACCCTGAATTTGCCTTTTGCCTGCCTTTCCTTAGTAAATTAGTTGGCTGGCCAGGTCTGGCTTTGACTTTGACTACTTGGGTGTCCAAGCTGTACGTACATTATGGCTTCACATTTCAGTGGAGACATGAACACGAGCACGACTCGCTGCTTCCTGGAGCTGGACCTCTGAACCGAAATTCTGCATCTTTCCGCCGCAGCGCAGCCAGCTGTGCACTTGAACGGGCAAACCACTCGCTTTGGGGCTAGTTTAGTGGTAATTTTATAGATAATCAATTCGGTATTCGGCATTCAGATTTTGGGTCCAGATTTGAAGCCTGATGTGTCACATTTCTCATTTCTCTTCCTCCTTCCGCAGTTATTAATGAATCGTAATTTGGTACGGTTCGTACTGTAAGCATAAAGCAGGAAAGGGTTTCCTCGCCGTGCCGGCTTGATGTTATCATCTCAAAATCTCATCACATCTCATTGTCATTGTCATCAGCACAACGCAACGAACGGTCCAACATGCGACGTGCACATCAAAGGCGCACTGGCACGGACATGACATGACAAAAGGTTATGGCCGTGGTATGGAATCATTTTTCATTTGGGATTTGGCCTTTCACGGCACAGAGCTTTGCGATTTTGACGCGAAGCGGTGATTGAGTGATAGATTTTATGAATTCTGGACTTGCGCCTGGCTCAAAAGAATGTCCAGCGCCAGGCCAGGTCGGCGCATTTCACGTTATAATGCAATAACATAATGCTAAATTGCCATCGACATTGCCATTGCCCTTTTCTCACTTTCCAATTTCGATCTCTTCTATCTCACTTTTACATCAATAACCTTGGCGCTTGCGGGCCCACGGTCTCTCAATTCCAATTCTGATCTGCCCTAAGTGTGTGATCTGACTTCTCAGTTTCGAACGCGTAAGCCGCATGCAGTCGATGCCGCATCACATCTACGAATGAGGAAGCAAGTGTGAGAGGAAAATGAAGGCCAAGATTCTCATTATTCGGAGCCATTTCCATTGCCATTGCCAAAGAAAATAGAAAATCAATGGGATAATTATCACCCAATTCATTCCAAGCTATTATCTATTACCATTCGGAGTTCGAGGTTGCAATGCGAATGCAGCGTGCGTGTGGCGTGCTGCATTTCGGTACTTCAAAATTCAATAAACGCGTTTTCGCCTTACTCTTTTATTGGGTGCATTTTTTGTAATATTACCTTTCCACCAGTTCTCGCTTTCTAGTTGCTCCTGAACATTTGATCACTTCATGGGGCTCATGCTGGCTGGAAACTAGCAACGGCAAGTGGCCGCTTGCTGTGTGGAGTTTCCGTCGCACCCCAGCTAGCACGTCAGCATTGCACTCCTGGAGTAATCATCAACAGCACAGCAAGATCCGCCATGGTGTAGGGTAACAAACCCGGGAACAGGAAAATGAGACATTGATTGAATTTCAATTGAGGAATTAACACTAATGTTGAGGAAAGAATTTTCGCCTGCATACTCGCTTCGTTTCAAATTTCAATGCGATTTTCTGAAAATACAAGCGCAAACACAGACACAGAAAAAAAGGCTGGTTCGTAGTAGTAAAGACTAACATAGACTTTAATGGCCAATTTATCCATCAAGGGCCAAAATATTATATTGGAAGTGCATTTTGCAGCGACCTCGTTAACAATTCTAAGTGTTCGCTTATGGCGCTGCTAGACTGTTTTGTGCTGCCCATGCCCACATTATCAGAGTGGTCCATCTTATTTCTCGTTCTGACCGTGACTAACGTAAAAATATTGTGCCGAAGCTGGAGAGTTGAAGTCCGGGTTCGGGGCTGCATGCTGAGAAAAACATTAAACATGAATGATGAAGGGGTTTAAGAAATGAAGTGCAGCAAAAGCAACACGGAAGACGGAGCAAGAATAATTCTCACTTTATCACGAATCGTGATTCGAATACGCGTGTTTCGTCGAGATATCAGTGCAGCATGCATTTGTGCAGTGTGCAGTGTCAAGCTGTTATGTAAATCACGCCTGTCTGGCTGGCAAGTGTTTATGTCTGTGGGTCAATAATAATAAATTAAGTGTCCGATTTAAAATGGGCTGTCTGGCGGGGTCAATCAAGTCATTGTTACAGCCATTTAATATACGTAATCCTCAACACTCGATCACTCTAGCTGCGAACGGTGAAATTTCATTCATTCGATTCTTATTACAAGACAATGACAAAGAATTCTTGAACTTGACCAACATGATTCGGATTCAGTAGCACTGAAGTATTATCAGCTATCGAATCCCGAAAGCAACAAGAGCCTATTTTTATCATGATGCTCATTCTATTATATTACGCTGCAAAATAAACCTGAATTCATCCTTCCGTATTTATGACTAATATAACTACACGTTGCATGACGCGAGACTTTTACCAACCAAAATGCACCGTGTAGCCAGGCGTTCCAGGCTTTCGAGCCTGGAATCAACAAAATTACATAGCAAAACACCCACTGGGAATTGGGATTGATTTCTGTTAATCCGTGTCGGAGTCGGGTAAGATTACGGTTTAACTTAATCGAAGCGATTTCATTAAATGAAGTCGATTGGTGTCAGTGTGAATGGGAATGTTTTTTTCTGGGTCCATACTTCATAAACATGGACATCTCACGAAAAGCTGGCGTGACAAATAGGTACTAACACTTCGATCGTGAAACCTAGATTTTAATTACAGTATTTTGAAGTGCGAACCGAAGATCATAAAGTTCAGCTCAGTGAGGCCATAAAGGTGTTAATCATATGCACGCGTGTACTTTGATCGGCGCGATGATGGAATTCCAAATAGATTCTCAAAGCTCAAGATTAAGTACATTTTATTATCAACAATAAAACTCATTGATTACCGAATATGCAAATGCTGTACCAATCGCTGCATCTGCTGATTTGTTGTGACTACTGACACGTAATTATATTAAGCACAGATTAATTAAAGCTCTCTGGAGTTAAAGCGAACAGTGCAACACAACAACAAGGGTTGGCTGCTTCGTTATAGAAAACAGAAGACTGGCTCATGAGATCATTAAAACGTTTGTTTGACTGCATGCAATCAAGTATGCGTCCAAGTCCAAACAACTCGCAAAATTCTAAACAGGACATGCTGGCAAATTAATATCGAGAAACACGTTCAATTCAAACAACGATCCGACCACGATGAATATCAAGTACGCAATGAACAGGATAACACCGATTTTCCTGTCGAAATTAAATCCATTGAAGGCTAGCATTGCATACAGAAAAATCGTTGATATGATTAGCATCAGAATTGAGTATATCAGAGAATTGGACTGGACGGGGATTGAGCCTTTATCCATGACAATGCGAATCAGCCACGGCATGCCCATGCAAATAAGAACGTTGAAGATGTTGGACCCGATTGCGTTGTTCATTGCCATTGTGCCAAGACCTGCAAGGGAAATGTAATCAGGCTGGCTCTTCTTGCATTGCATGTCATGATTATTTGTACCTTTTCTGGCGACAATCACCGACCCCACAACCTGTGGCACGCTCGTACCTGCTGCAATTACAGTCAGTCCCATCAACGTGTCGGGAATTCCGGCAGTGAATCCTTCAAACACAGATTAAAGTAACTGCAAATGGCATTTTCACGAGGTGCGCTTTACAGCCGGTCACGTTGGTCACGTAAACAAGTAAGTACTAATCCTTACCGATAACTGTGGTCATCCATGAAACTAGATAACAAAGTCCAGTGTTCCAAACCACACACATAACAAAAGTCACCATGTACCATTTGCGCCAGGCTTGTGTCTTGCAGTCGGGGATGGTGAACCTCAACATGAATCGAAATGGCCATCCGATTACAAAGTCGGCCCACATGACACAAGTCGCTTCTCCGGACGGAAGTTGGAAAAGTTGCATGCTCTCTGTACGAAGCAAACATGAATTATGTTTAGGTTTTGCCCAACCAATCATGTGGACTGAGAATTAAAATGTCTCACCTTCGTCTTTCTCTGTTTCTGGAACCTTCTCAGCGTCGTCGTACTCAAAAGTGCAATCTGTGGCACTAGGCGCCTCGATCGACTTTGGTATGCGACTTTGCACAATGCCCACGTGAGGAATGATAATGTTTAGCATCAATTTGGCAATGTTGTACTTGCGGCGATAAGGCCGAACGTGGATTGCACGTTTGACGAGGTTCTTCAGCCGCTGATTGAAGTAAATAACTGAAAGCAAGAAAACACTCCACTTATTTGGCGTTTTGGCAAAGAATCCATGTGGCACATGGTCCGCGACGTACCAACAATGTACACGACATAGAGCGCAAGCAGTATGATGGCGTCATGAAGCTGAACGTTGTTGTCCATCATCGTTTGACCTACCATTCCTATTGAAAGTAAATAAAAGAACGAATCCCTTGACATGGACCACCACGAAACTGGAACATCCTGCATAGCTCAGTCCAAATCAAATCAGTGAATTCCTTTAACGTGTAGTGCAATATAGTTCTACCACGACAGCAATCACAAGTTAACACACGCACCTGGCTTGTGAAGATCCCGATTGCCGCACCCACGAACAAGATGTTGAACACTGACGCCCCGACCACGGTCCCGATTCCCATGTCACCTTTTGTCACGAATGTGCCAATGACATTCGTGAAGAGTTCAGGTGAGGAGTTCGCGATTCCCATCACCGTAGCCCCTGCGATGTCGCTGGGCATTTTGAACTCTGGCGGGCAAGAAGATAGTCAATGTTCTCGTTTGTTCTTGCTGCCACTTCATATCAGCTTAAAAATTCGCCATGGCCAAATTGCCATTTACCTTCCGCAATTCGTTCCACAGCCGGCACGAAGTACTCGTCACAGACGACGGCCAGCGCGTAAAACAGGTACAGGTCAAAGATAACGTGAAGTATGACGGCTCCATGCCGTCGTTGTTCTTGCGTAAAGAGATCGTTTGGAAAATCTTCGATTGATTGTCCCGTGCAGTTCCATCCCTCAACGAGATCGTATTCTTCCATGCTCCAGTTCAGGTTTGTGGTTCAACATAGACTGGAGATGAATGATGAAGCCTAAGCTCTGGCACGTACCGGTAATTGATATTTAATTACTTATTTTGAAACAAGACAAAGAATCTCAACTCGATGCGTAGCGCGATACGGAACTCAACTCTACCAACTAATTAAGGAAGCAATTGCCAACTCCCAATATCTCTTATTCTAATCCAAATAATGTTACAGGTAATGCGAATCAGTGTTACGTACAACAAGCCTGATGTGATGTGGAAATGGAACCCTGCAGACTCCAAATGGCTGGCTACCTTGAGGCTGAAAATCTGTCTGCATAATGAATGAATGGAGATTCAGTGTCAACGCCAACGAGGTGTACGCCGGAGCCGACGAGCCGAATCTCGATTACGTTTACGTTGAACTAATGATAAACGATAAAGATTATTGCTACAGATCAACTGAACACACATCGCCTATTTCGCAGCATGGCTGAATGACTGGGCTCAGAAGAGCCTTAATAGTAATCAGTCAGATTATATTTTTATGGATAAATGCGGATTTTTGAGTAGTGGCAATTTGAATTTGCGACTAGTAGGGTTATTACACGTCGGCTAACTTTGTTTACACTGGCTGTCATTGACTTGCTACTAAAACTATGCTTCGTGTAATGACAAAAGAGATAAGCAGTAGCAGAATCACATAACGTGAATGAAGTAGCTTAGAAATTCCATCACACCGATCACCTGACGGTATTGGATAACCTTTTGCCTTGGGGAACTTGACCCACGCTGTTTCGCATTTATGTTTTTGTTTGTACTGGTGCATTGTTATTGTTTGGGATCACTGGCTCCCAATTGAGTGCGGAAAACCGGAATGACTTTCGAAAGAACATTTTACGCAGAAATCAGAAACATGTATACTTGGTAAACGATGTGACTATTTATTTACATTTTAGATTTTAGAATGCACATGCTCTTAACTAACTTAAGTAATTATAGCAGCTCTGAGTAACTGAGACTGAGATCAATGAGGTACATTTTCATTAAGTACTGAAAATTATTCTCAAATGGGGCATGCCGGTAAATTAATGTCCATAAACACATTCATCTCAAACAATGACCCTACCACAATAAATACTAAGTACGTCGCAAATAAAATCGCACCAATCCTTCGATCAAATACAAACTTATTGCATGCTAGCATTACGTAAAGAGCTACCGTTGCTAGAATTAGCATAACAATTGAGAATATGAGGGAATTGGACTGCACTGTAATTGCCTCGGACTCCATTATGATGCGAATCAGCCAAGGCAGGCCACAGCAAACGAGGACGTTGAAGATGTTGGACCCGAGCGCATTATTCATTGCCATTGTGCCAAGACCTGTACAGAGAATTGTACATTTTTAATTGTGGAATGTTTTATAATCTGTTCTGTTGCGAAGGTCAGGTCAATTCTAAGCCTACCTTTCCTGGCGACAATCACAGACGCAACAACTTGTGGGACGCTTGTCCCAGCGGCGATAATTGTGAGACCCATCAACGTGTCGGGAATTCCGATCGTGAAACCTGAATCGGGAGTTTATCCATAAAATTGAAAACTCACAGTCAATCGACAGGCTGAGAGAATTTCTCACCGATAATCGTCGTCATCCACGACACGAGGTAGCACAACGCTGTGTTCCATGCCATGCAAAGGACGAAGGTCGCCAAGTAGTAATTCCGCCATCTTTCCGTCTTGCAGTCGGGGATCGTGCACTTCAGCAGAGCTCGAAATGGCCAGCCTATAATAAAGTCGGCCCACATGAGCCGCGTCGCTTCGCTAGATGGCCACTGGCAGAGCTTCATATTTTCTGGGTATTCAGAGGAAAGATCAGGCAACCTGCCTCAGCTGTGCCAGGCGCTGGTCATACCTTCGTCTTTGTCAATGCCCGGAATTTTATCACCATTATCAAAGTCATCTCCATACAGGGTGCACGTGCTCACGCTTGGGGCGGTGATGGCCAAGGCCTTGGAATGGTTTTGTACGATGCTAACATGTGGGATTATGATATTCAGCATCAGCTTCTGAATGTTGTAAGAACGCTGATACGTTCGATATTGCACAAGCCGTTTTACATATCGCTTCAGTCGCCGATTGAAGTAAATCACTGTAAAATTAAGCCAACAAGATGAGAATGCATTCCAATTCACTCGCAATGGCAAAAATTTCTGCGCCAGCTCGTGTTTGTGCAGTATCGATTTATCAGAAACGCACACATGAAAGCATTACGCGGAACAGGAAGAACTCACCGACAATGTATGCTAAATATATGCACAAAAGGATGATTGGGTCATGAATTCGAACGGTGTTGTCCGTCATTGTGTGACCGATGGACAAAACCGCCAGCAAATAGAAGAAGGAATCTCTCGTCATGGACCACCACGCCACGGGAGTCTCCTGAAATAGAAAACAGAACGCACTTCTCAATGTGACTCAAGGACAGTCGTGAGAACTTGTTCACATTTTAACATGTGATATGGTTGATGGTTGCCGTTCGAATGAAGTGATGATAAAGGTTGTAAAAATAGTGTTTATCAAATGCAATGGCACTGGCAATGCAGCAACGGGCAACCGCAAGACCTTCGTGGGTTAATCCGTTGTTGCAATTACCTGACTTGTGAAGAGCCCAATGCAGGCGCCAACGAACAGAATATTGAAAACCGAAGCCCCGACAATTGTCCCGATTCCCAAGTCGCCTTTCGTCACAAACGTGCCGACGATATTTGTGAAAAGCTCTGGCGACGAGTTGGCAATTCCCATCACAGTAGCGCCAGCAATGTCCGAGGGCATCTTGAATTCTAGCCAGCCAAGCCAGAGAATTAATATCTGTACGCTAATTTCTTATTGGTTTAATGGTTTCTTACCTTCAGCGATCCGTTCCACGGCAGGCACGAAGTACTCGTCGCACACAATTGCGAGTGCATAGAAAATGTACAAGTCCAGCAGGACGTGAAGGATCACGGCTCCATTTTGTCGCTGCACTTGTGTGAAAAGATCTTCTGGGAAGTCTGTAATTGATTGTGCTGTGCAATTCCAGCCTTCCTCGAGGACACGCCCGTCTTCGATATTGACATTCATTTCACTTTATCGCTGCGCTGCTTCGGTACGCCCACTCGAAGAATTCTTTTTCGGGTCCTCCCTTGTCTCAATGCAAGAAGTACAAAGGGAAAACGTCGAAAGCTAAAGCGTTATGGATCTAAATTGCCAAATGCTAGGACATTTTATTCGTATCAAAATTATGCGAATGTAATTAATTAATTCGGATCCGTGTCTGGGTCTGCTCGCTGCCTGCAGCCTTTTCTAAATTCAATCCGCATGCATAAAATTAGCATGCATATCACAAATTAGGGCGAAAATCAAAATAGATGAATGAAGTTCCAGCAGTCCAGCACATGCTCACTTGTTCGCAATTAGCAATTCGCAATCCGCGATATTCGAGACTTGACCAGCAACTGATCAACAGTTTCGAACCACTCAGTTCACACATGTTTATATCGCACGAATCGAATTAAAAATGCATTGTCACCACCCTCTGAAATGCTAAATATACGCGAACCACTTGTTTGATTTAGATTATAGATTACACGCTGGAGCCAATATTCCGAATATGGTGGAATAATTGCAGGTGATGATGAGCTCGAGCTCCCAATTTAATGCACTACACGATCGTGTCGATGCTAATCCTCCGCTTGGCGCTTACCGCATCGCCTTCATATTCAGCTATTTGTCAACCTTGTTTTCAGAAATATGAACTTGAACTGCGACTGAACTCGTGAGTCGCGAGCTCGGTTCAAATTTCAAATGAAATTCTCTTGGAGCATCGTACTCGTGAAATTGAGTGATGTGTACTTCTTTTATCTAGAAAAATTGCGTGCTGAGCATTCTTGGGCAGACCATCAGCGCGATACATCACCTCATTAGCTTATCGTATAATTATCGCATCACGTCCACAACGTGACAATGAGTGTGAGTGTGAGCCGTGAAGTTCACGGTTTTTTGAAGTGATTATTACTCCTACTAGTTCGGTGAAAGACCAAAGTCCAACGCCCATTGGCCAGCTCCATGGTGGACACACAATGTCAATAATTTGATCCAATTCGAGCAAGTATTAGAATTAATTTCAATATTAATACAGCTGCTTATAGAAATGATGCATATTTAGGGGCGATGAAGTAGCCAACTAAATAATAAACACAAACACTATGAATTTATTAATTCCTAAGCGAATTACGAAACCGCAATATTTATTCATCACTCAAATTCAGACACCACACCAGCTGTTGGATATTAGCATTAACATTTAGCATTCCAGTTCCAGGAATTAATCACGGATTTGGGTTGCTAATCTGTAATACAATACTATTAAACCGCACGAGCAGGATTTTGGGTCAGTAGTTTATATCCATGACCTTCACACCCATTTCGTATACTAAGATATTAATCATTCACCATAAAAGACTCTGGAAACTCTGGATACGAGAATTGAAGCTGTCCAGCTGTAGATGCGGCATTCATATCGTCTCACTCAGTCGTAACTCGTCAGTCAACCATGCATCCAAACATTCAGAGGTTGTACGAGATTGCGAGTAAGCAGGAAATCAAGGTTGTTGGTCTGAATTCTGGGACTTCCATCGACGGCCTGGATGTCGTCCTCTGCGCCTTTCAAGGCGCTGGTCTTTCAACAAAAATTCGAATCCTACAATTTGAGACAATTTCGTTCACGGAGGATGTCAAATCCGAAGTGCGAAAAGTGTTTGCACAGAAGACGGTGGATTTCCAGCACCTTTGCCTGTTGAATCCGTGGCTGGGACGGTTGTACGGTAAAATTGTTCTTGAGTGCCTGCAAAAGTGGGGCATCGAGCAGCGTGAGATCGATGTGATTGCAAGTCATGGTCAAACTGTGTACCATGCCCCGAAAGTGTTTCATGGGCTGCCGCACTTTCCCAACGGCACATTTCAAATTGGGGACGGTGATCACTTGGCCGTGTACACTGGAATCATTACGATATCGGACTTTAGACAGAAGCATGCAGCGGCAGGCGGTGAAGGCGCTCCACTGTCGGCACATGGAGAGTACCCAATTTTTTCTAAAGCGGGACAGTCGCGGATCTTCCTCAATATTGGTGGCATAGCGAATTTTTCGTACCTGCCTGGCAATTTGGATGCGGGGCTAGTATTCGAAACGGACACTGGACCTGGAAACACGTTGCTTGACGCCTTCACGCTCAAACACTTTGGCAAAGGATACGACGAAGGTGGAAGCCTGGCGTCGACTGGGACTGTAAATCAACTACTTTTGGCAAGACTGAAATCGGACAAATGGTTCTCGAAGCCATTTCCGAAGTCGACTGGGCCTGAACTGTTTAAAGTTGATTACGTCACCAACTGCCAAAAAGCATCCGGACAGCTGGACATCATGCCTGTGGATCTGCTGGCGACCTTGACCGCGTTTACTGCAGAAACAATCGCATACGCAATTGAGTCCTGTTTGAAAGAGAAGAAAGGAACAGCCGAACAAGTTGTTGTATTTCACAGCGGTGGAGGAAGCCACAATCACCTTCTGATGAGAACAATCAAGAAACTACTGCCAGACGGAATCTCCTTCGAAGGCTCCGCCACACTCGGTGTTCCGGAGGACGCCAAAGAGGCCGTGCTGTTTGCAGTAATGGCCAACGAAACTTTGCGTGGAGGAAGTTGCAACTTCAGCGAGACCGTGAAGAGTGTGGCGATGGGGAAGATTTCGTTTCCTGGTTGAAGTTGAATTAATCAAAATATATTGTGAATTGATTTAGTGATATAAATCATGTGATCTGCTAAGCTAGCCCTTCAGCTTCGCCCATCAATGCCAATAAAACTCCTTTGCTGCTGACTGCTGATGTGTACCTCTCAGGAACAGGAATTTGATTACTTACCACATTTTCGCAGCACTGATCCGCTGATGGCAACATCTGCTCTCTGATATGAGGTCATTAACTTTAATATGTTGTAGGAATTTGGCAGACTTTCACTTTTGCTAAATTATGAATCAACCTTTTGTGTAGCATTTGTCATCGAGTTTTTTTTTCGAAACGACGCCAATGCAACAAATGAGACTCTAATAACAAGGTCTAGTAAACCAGTGTGCCGTTTCGTAAGATTTAGATTTATTTCCTTACGTGCTTCTACTTAAAGGTTAGCTCAGCATGTGGAGGTTCAACTCATGACGTGCCGAAGCCTGAACTCATGTACTGTGTCGGGAAATCAATTAGAAAACAGTTATTTGAAGAATTTTCCAACAGATTAGCGTATTAACCACCAACTACACAAAAGAATTCATCACTTGGCACAATGCAGTTGTTCGTGGTTCATGCTTCAATGCTAAAGTGCACTCAAATTCAAACTAAAGTAACTAATGCATTAAATGTGAATGTGAATAATAGCTCCTAACAGCCTTTGCCACCATCATCCCTGTGGCGTAGGGCAGACAAGAGAAACTAGAAACTATTTCATAGAAAACGCGTTTCGCTAAGCCACGCTATGCTGGTTGAAATTTTCTTATTCAGTTGTGGAAAACTATTTACTTTCACTGCAGCCAAAGTTCATGCGCTATTTCTTTGAACAGCAATCATTCCATAAATGCTAAATGCGTCAAAGTTTGGCAGCGCAGAACAACGTAGCTAAGAACAATAATGAGTGCAGCGGGAACAGATCGTTTCTATTCTAAAAGTATATGCAGCTCCGTCCAAATTGCGGCGCAGCAGGAGAGAATAATAGAAATGAATTTGAACTTGAATTCTTTGGGAACACAAGTTCAGCTGCAATTTTCTGCTTAAAATTGCATTGAAGTATGAACGGCAATAACCGCCAGGTAGCTTTGGACTTTGGACCAGAAGAAAACGTCCAGCTAAGGCGATCACGAAGTTTTCCGTGTGACGAATTGTACGCAGTTGTGTTTTCTTACTTTTATCAGTTTGCATGTTGTAGCTGTCTGGATTGGGTCAGTAGCTTTATTACTGCCCTTATCAATCGGATTGATGTTGTTGATTCTGCACGAAATGAATTCGTGGGAAGTATTCGTAAACAAATATGACATATTTCGCTTGCAGTCAGTCACACGGATTTGATCGCCGGTCGTGTTTTTCTCCGGGGTCGCAAGTCCTTGACCGAAGTCGGATGATGGAATTACTGCTTCTGCGACTTCACGGACTTCTGAATAAAGTTATTTCTTGAGTAAATACTTTGACGAAATACGTTGGTGATGGATCGCGCTCGAGATCGAGGGCTTTATGATTTACATTCTGTTCTGGGAAGAAATCGAATTCCACGGAACAATAAGACGACAGCAAGTTCATTTGGCAATGGGATATTGGCAAGTTTGAATAGTTTGAAATTTTAAGATCTTTATCAGGTCACGGCCGCGGCGACTTGAATTCCCATTCTAGAAAATTTTGTACCTGGCCCGGCATGAAATTGACAGAAGTGTAGCGTCAACATAAGAAATGCGATTTAAATTGTGTTTGTCATTGGAAAATTCTACCCTTTGATTAGGTCACGGAATTTTGCTTCGTATCCTTTTCGTTTCCTGCCTCGTAACTCGAAACTGCACTGTGTAACCTGGAATCTGTACAGTAAGGTTGTGTACATACATATATTTTCGTAACGTTGAAAGTGAATGATAGGATTCGTCCGATCCTTACTTAACAAGAATTTACGAATTCGCGTCAACTTTATAATTCTCGGCCGCAAAATCCGTCTTTCGAATATTTCTATTTCACAATTGTATTTTTGGCCATGGTCGCACAACGTACAACTTTTTCTAGAATTCTGCTTGTAGCCTGTATTCTGCTTCCTTTAGAACTTCGGGAATTGTAATCTTTGAACCAGATATATATTTGCCAGCTTTTCGTCGTCAACAACGCAATTCACCGCTCGTGTCGTTCGTGTACCATTTCAGTAACATCGCATCGCCCTGTAATTTTGACAACATTGGTATGTTATCACTGTTGTAAAGTGACAACACGAAAACATTCGTGCGAGTACGTGAAAGATATCTTCGAAATTCAAGAATTCCATGTCCAACAATCCAACTAAGACTTTGACATCGTGTTGGTGGCCATCAGAAGCTAAAACTTTGCACAACTTCGACCTTCGGCACATACAACTTTACAAAGACATTATTTTTTGCAGTTTTAAGTTTCTGGAACAATATTTCAGGGTTTCCGGATATTTCCCATACATTTCTTATGTTTCATTTATAATCACAGGGCTGAGGGGCTCTATTCACAATTTACAGACTGACTCGGGCTCAGTTCTGGCGTCGTCGCGTTAGACCACGACACGGGTTCTAAACTCTTGAGGGTAAAACGTCAAAATGATATCCAAGTACTCTCTGAGGATCATCAAGTTAGCCGTCTGGGTTTGTTCGTTTTGTTGGATCTGCGAAACAAAATGGAACAAAAAGAAAAAAAAGTTTGTGACGAAACGAACAATTCGAGTGCCCATGATGCTTGGATTTCAGATTGGCGCTCGATTTTACGCAATCACGTATTTCGGTTTGTTCCTGCTCTTGTCAGACAATCCGATTCTCTCCTGGGATTTCCGCCTTGGTGTTGCGTGGGTGTTTCAGTGTCTCGTGACAGCTCCGTGGTGGGTGTGGAACATCAAGAATCGAAGGTTTTGGGGATTTCTGTTCAATCAAACCCTTAATTACAACAAAAACCTGGGTGAGCTCGAAATATGTCGCACAATAATGCAGTGTTATTTGTATAAGCAAAATCAGCAATTGGAATCAGGCATATAGCTATAAGAGACTAAAGAAATATCAATATTTACTAGCAAAATTCTACGAGAAGCCAACATTTGTTAAAAGAGACGGACTCGAAGTACTTTTGACGGTAACCACAATCCACAAGTCTTGTCTCATTAAAGAAGGTATAATTTTAACATCGTTTCGCAGGGTCTACTTGCGTGTTCTACAATTTTGCCTACAGTGGCCCCGTTCCTTGCATTTCTCGTCTTGGAATATCGCAACCCTGCTATTCTCAGGACTCCTGTGTA
This sequence comes from Mesaphorura yosii, assembly GCA_009869945.1. NCBI lineage: Eukaryota > Metazoa > Arthropoda > Collembola > Poduromorpha > Tullbergiidae > Mesaphorura > Mesaphorura yosii. The sequence goes on from WIXG01000075.1 coordinate 132,219, forward strand.
TATCGCTGCCTTCATAGCGGACACGAGCATTACTGCAATCAACATTGCAGTATCACTAGTTCTTGGATACTTCCTAATGTTTGATGTTGTTTTATTTGTAAGCACATTTATTTGGGGAATAACGTACATAAATTGTACAGACAACTGGTTAAAAAGACACCGCTGGTAAGGCTTGCCTACGAGGGTGCATTCTGATGGAGATTAGTGATTAATTTCGCCCTTACGTTTGTTCTAGGACCGCGGCCATTTACAACAGCGGTAAGCGCAAACAAATGAGGCTTCTTTACCGTCAACTTCAAATCGGGTTCAAATGGTCGTACGAAAAATTGGTCCGGACACTGGAGTTTGTTTTGAGCATAGTTGCCACTAATCTGTACATTACATTTGGCATGTTTTTCTTTATAAGATCACTTGATTCGTCAGATCACACATTCTTCGCGTTGCAAGGCGCCGTTACTTTAGCCATGTGTAATGGCTTGAGAATGGTCTTTGAATCATTGAACAATGTTACCGTCAGCTCGACCGTCTACATGACTTCCCTTAAGAAGGCGGTTCCCAACGTGATGAAATACGAAATCTGCTACCTGCGCTCGTGCCACCCTTTCAAATGGTTCCTGGGCTCTATGTTGGTCGTTGACCGTCAGACGTTCGTGTGGATGATGACCGAGTTCACAATGTCAATGCTGCTGAGCTTGTTGCAGGCATTCTAGGCGTCTCGGATAGCAATAGCCATTTTGGGAATGACGTAGTCGTAATTGTGGCTCCGCGTCAGTAGAATGTAGAATACAATTGTATACACGGTAGTTAAAGTCTTAGTAAGATGTAGATTAGAATCTGATGCGAGTTTATGACATTTTTTTCATTTCAGCATTCTATTATACTAGTTCTTAGCCTTGTGTCTAGTAAATTCTTGATTTCAGACATGCATGGCGATTGTCAGGTGGTAATTTTTTATCTCATGTTTACCAGTTCCTGTCTCGTAAGCAAGATTATCAAAATGCCATCGCACGATGTTTACACTTTGAACAATATCGTCGTAATATTCTAAAGGTGCAAGAAAGTCCGCAGCTGAAATTCGGAACATACAATAATTCGAGGTAGATATTGCGCTCTAAGTCACTGTTTTCAAGCAGAATTGGAAAGCAATTTTTTGGATGTAACCGGTTGCAACCAGTAACTTATAGTACATTAGATAACAAAATACTTGAACTTTTAAATCCCAAGTGTAATTCGGTCTATAATTTTCTTGATGGCCAGGTTGTTAGTTCCATTCCTTAGCACTAAAATTAAAGGCACACTATTAGTATTCGTTGTGCTTATGAGATAACTTACGAAACACGAATTTATAAGCTTACCGAATGTTTCTGGCCCCGTGAAGCCAATCACATCGAATCCACGCCAGAGTGCCTCAGGAAAAAGAAGAATCACATTGTTTGCGTCCGCGACTTGCAGGTATCCAGCATCCTCAACAAATGCATTATGGCTATTTGCGAATCTTCTAGAACATTCGAGAATCGAAATATGAATGCATTGCTTAGCATAGATTCATTTTCATTTTCTAGGAGCACCTCGCCAGCCATGGCAGTTGGTCGTGGCGCTTGCAGCATCTTCAGTACCACACGCTTCAGGCACGTACATCCAAACAGTAGCGACCATACTGTTTATTTCCGGTGTGCACCACGGAAAGAATTCAGCCAAATTGACCCTGAAGAGTTGCCCAGTCGGCTGCACGCTTGCACATTCGGGTTCCACGTACTTGTCGCCGTAAAAATGTGCAAACATGTCAAAAATGGCTGCAAAGTCAACATTACATATACCTTGCAGCCTGCCGGTTCTGAAGTTGTTATTTATCTCATTTTTAGTCGGCTGCAACAAGAACAAGAGGAGGGTGACTCAATCAATCACAATTTCACCGATCGCCAACGTCATTGCAGAACAGGTCTCGATGACCACGCACAAGGTCAACTGCTTCTTACTATGCAATAGCCAGAATTAACTCCTGACTGTGTCATGTCTTTAACGTCCGCGCCGTAGTGCGCAAACTCTGCAGCAACGTTCCAGACAACTTCTGCAAAAAATCACAAATGCACAAGGTGAGGTGCTCAGCTGAGAGATAATTAATGCTTACGTTGATGAATGACCCGGTCTCGCATCCCCAAGAACACGTACGCCTTGAATCCTTTTAAATTTTCTGTGGAATCGATTCCGATTCCGCCGTTTGCGGACCAGTCATCGATTAATGGATAGTAAAGAGTTAGGTCAAGTACGACATTGAAGTTAGGAATTGCTTTGCTGAGTAGATATACTATTGGGTAGGGAGCTGAAGAGTCGAGACCCGAATTAAGGAAGGCATGGGGCTGGAGTCAATTAATTGGTACTTGACTTACATGCTGCAAAAATCCCTGCCCCACGAATCAAGGACGAGTATATGAAGGAAAGCTGCGTGGCGAAGGCGCCTCCATTTGAAATTCCAGAGACTGTTATGCTTCCGCGGTCAACGTTGTACTTCTCTGAAAGAAACACGTGTCAGGCCTGAAAGAATGCAGAAATACTTTGCACTGAACACTCACGAACGCAATAAACACTTACGTAATCTCGGAGAGCCCAAATCAGCTCTTTCTGAGCAGGAACAGTTGCAAAATCCAACTGAGGTCAGAAACACAAACGTGATGAACAACATATTGGGTGCACTCCTCAATTTGTTAGTTTCGAGGACAACTGAGGAGAGAACAGGAAATGCAACCTGCTAACTTCACTCTTAGTAAAAAAAATTAGGCCACGAGGCGTAATTGAGGTTCCAGGCAAATCACGCAATTTCAGTTACGTGACAGAACCAGAATTATTCTCGCTCTTGGCTTCTCAGCATTGCAGTTGCGGTGTGTGGCTGATGCTGGTTAGAAGTTCTGGAGACGAATGACGGATGGAAGATGACTTGTTTTCCTGGAATCAATTGACTCATTCATGCCTCTCAAGCTTCTTTTATTTTATGTTAATAGAATCTGACCCATCGTTCATGCTCGTCATTCACATGTCGCCGTGTTGAGTCGTCTTTGCCAGCGAGGTGGCACACTAGAGAATATGGCATGGCTTAAACTTGTTTGCCATTTGCTAATTACTGTGCAATGCGAACGCATGCAAGCACAAAGAAAAATGAATGCATGTGAAGAAAACGAAGGTAGTTCTCGGAAATCTGTTTATTGTTTACAGTAATTTAACGACTCCGTTGACCAGGTCGTGATCGTCATATTATCTCATATTTATCACAGAAATCTGTGACTTGACCGGAATTATAACGACCATTCGCCCTCTTCGCACGACACGTGGTCCTCCTCTTTCCGAGCAGGAACTATTTACCGTGAATTATACGGTCAATCATCTTTTTGATTGCCAAATTTTGAACGCCGTTCTTTGACACTGAAATAATTATAGAGCACTTGCACTAATTTAAGCCAAATTAAGCTTGCGGTTCACAGGAACACTCAAATGGCGATACTTACCAAACTTCTCCGGTCCTGTAAAGCCAATGATGTCATAACCCCTCCAAAGCGATTCCGGAAACAAAAGGATGATATTGTTGGAATCCGCGGCCTGAAGATATCCAGCATCCTCCACGAAAGCATTATGAATACCCGGGACTAGACTTATTCGCCATGGCAGCTGATATCCATGAAATGCGAGGTGAAGCCGACATTTGACTGCGCCTGAATCTGACGCGTCCCACGCAGTACCATTCTGCTGTTCGGTTTCATTCGTGCTCCAGTTCAAATCCAAATCGCATGCTCTTGGCACGTACATCCACGCACTGGAATTCATGCTGTACAGTTCAGGGTTGCAGGTGGGATAGAATTCAGTCAAGTCCACTCTGAACAGATTGCCGGTCGGCTGCGTGATCTCGCTTTCAGGTTTTTTGAATTCGACCCCATAAAAGTGCCGAAACATGTCGAATATGCCTTCGAAGCCAACATTGCAAATCCCTTGGAGCCATCCAAGAGCCAGGTCATTGTTTTTCTTATTGTTTGTGGGCTGAAAGAGTGGCAAAATGAGTATGTCATCAGAGATCGAAAGATGAAGTGGTCAGCGTGCGTCTTACCACGCAGTGTCCAGCAGGAACTCCCCTTGTGACATCTTTCACATCTGCCCCGTAGTGTCTGTACTGTTCAATCACATTGTAAACAATTCCTGCAATTACACAATTATTACGTCATAGATCGTATTTGAAATTGCATTTCCTGAAGACCAAAGTGACCAAGTTACTCGGCACAATGAGCACGTCCCTGTCGCCCATGAATACGTACGCCTTGAACCCTTTCAGGTTGTCAGTTGAGTCAATGTCGTCGATTTCGGACCAGTAGTCAATTAGCGGGTAGTACGACGATGTCTGAAACATTGCGGTTGGGACTTGCTTCGAGAGCAGGTACACCATGGGGAAGGGAGCTGAAATCACACGATTACAGTGCCAACAAGTTTACTTGCAAGAGCATCCCGAAAACTTACACGCTGCAAAAATTCCGGCTCCATGAATAATTGACGAATAGATGAACGAAATGTGGACCGCGTACGCGCCACCATTTGAAATTCCAGAAACCGTCGTACTTGCAGGGTCCACATTGTATTTTTCTAGATGCAATAAAATAATTGAAAATGACGCCAAATGGTGCTGTGCGTACAATGGAAGGCCACTTACGAAGTCTTGGGTACATTTGCATCCTGCTAGCGCACATCGACTCGAAATCGCCATCGCCCTCACAGAACACGTGTACACCTGAGTTCAGAATGAAGAACCAGGCAATTAGAAGCGTATTGGACAGCATTATTGCTTTTAGCAATAGAGGAATAGAAACCTCCGCACGACAACTTAACGGGTGTCAATGCAAATGATGACTGTTTCAGCTGTGGGCTCGCTTGACATTTAAAGAAGATTGTTGGAATCTTTACGAAAGAGTAGTCCATTGTTTTCTCACGGTGTAGTAAAATTCCCGAATTAAAAATTAGATCTCAGCATCCACACTGGGCACGTGAGGGAATTCCGTGAGCAACTTCACTTCAGTTGATATCTGCGGTGATAAATCACTGCTAAACTCGTACAAGAGTGCAAAACCTGTTCACAATGCAGTGCACAGCAATGCAATGTTTGTTCCCATGCAAGGAGGATTAATCCAGACTTCTTGGTCATGTTCGAAGGAAAATTTCTATTTAAACTTGCACTAATAAGAATAGCAACTCACTCTCCGTGGCGGTGGCCTTCATGGGTCTTAGCACCTGCTTAGCAAAAACAATAATTCTCAGCGCGGCTGTCGCTCGTCGGCTCGTGGGAAAGGCTTGAGCCTTGGCTGGTCAACACCATCAACAATGGGAATGTTTACTGGCTCAATCCTTCTCCGTCGCTGTTACACTCTTGCAGGGAACGAACCAGCCGTCATACGCTGTCAACATATAACTACGACCGGATAAATTAAATTGTGAAAGATGGAGTCGATATTTTTGACATTACAACGGCATCAAACCTCTTTATTGAAACGTTTTTTCTAGCAAGATGCTGCAATTGACACTTGCTTTGACAGTATGATTTTAATTTAGATTCGGAAGAGTCCTGTTACAGACTTGACATTTTATTGACATTACCGCCTCTCTCTGTTGATGATCTGGGATATTAAAAACGTGACTGGACTGGACACGGGAATCCGGCTTTGTCCATGTTGCGATTTACGAAGTGGGAATGCTGACATTATTACTCGAATTTTAGGCATGCGCTGCACATGCGCGTGAGTTAAAAATGTTTTATGACAATAATAAGTCAAGTTAGCTATTGACATCGACAGTGATTGAGTTTCTGCATGTATCTGCCTACGCTGGAGACTCAAATCCATTTCATGTGATTTAGTGTTGTGCTTAAAATTACGTGCAATGTGATCCTGACCCTGATGCGACGAAGTGAATGTTCTACGCGAAGCTAGTGCCTTATCAGTTGTACCGATTCCACCACTTCACTCGTAACCCGTACCTGTTCATCCTGTAACAAGTTGTGATTAATTAGTCAGTAATCAGTGGTCGCTGGGCTGGCGGCGAAACAATAAGCCATGGGAAAAGCAAGGTCAGGAGCAGCATGGAGATGGGTGGCTTGCCTCGTTCTCGTTGCAATTTGTGTCGCGGAAGGAAATACAAGGAAAATTGTCGCGTTAACCGCCGACGCTTACGAAATAAGTAAGAAATAACGAATTTTAATCGCCAATATTTAAGTTGGAAGAAATCAAGTTAAATTCTTGAATGCAGGCACTGAAGACCCGTACCACACTACACCCACACCGTCACCGACTGTAGAGATAACAACCGGCGTAGATAATAAGATCGTTTTGGACTACATCAGTGGCGGCCCTTATCCATCTTCGGTACCAATTGAATATTCTAGTTCCGCAACAAATCCGACGTACTACATCACTACGGTGCGCTCTGGAGGTCCTGTGGCCAGTGGCAAGATTAAAATATTGTTGGTCTTAGAGAATATGGTCTGCGATCCAAGAAGTGCAAGCCTATCTTATTTATGGATTAAGGCAAGGAAAAACTCACCTGTCCTGTATTTGGATCTCAACAGCATTCATAAAATTGAACTCTTCTGACTATTGCAGCATGGCTCTGGAAATAAAAAGCACTTCTGTGAAAATCTTCATGGAGAAATTATTTCCAAAGATTTCGACGAAGTCATGGTTGGGATTAGCGAATTCTGGCACACTGACAACAATGCGACACTTAGGGCCACCGCGTATTACGGTAAGGAAAAATATTATTACTGATTTACGTTGTCAAACCGCGATTCGTTCTTTCGCTTTTCACAGATTCTGAGCCGAATTGCAAATGTCAAACTTCACTGTCTTTTTGTTGCAAATCTTGCGAAGATTTCACAAAAGGCTACTGCATCAACAAAGATTTTAATTGCAGATATAAAGATTACTGTCCATATGGAGTTTCTGATATTCCTGATGATGAGGACAACTGTGACTGGTTTCCTGACAACGATGAGGACATGATTCGCATTTCGATGTCGCTCATGGTCATCTACCTTGTGCTTGCGGTTTGTCTGGCAGTCGCAATCACGTACTTGGTCCCGCGTTTTTGTCGGGACAGATGGCAGAGACGAAGTGCTGCTGATCAGCCTGACGCAAGGGCTGATGCCGCTCCCGCTGGTCATCCGGACGCCGAGTGCCCGCCGCCATCGTATGAATCAATGACGGCTGAGGAATTCTCATTGAAACACCTTCAGATTCCAGATTTGGACGAGCCTCCACCGCCGTCGTATGAAACCTTAGTCCAGGATGCAAAAGTATGAAGCATTTCATCATAATTAACTAGTCGACAAGTCGTCATTTAGCTAGTCGATTTTTAGTAAGTATTAAAAGCTTAATGTTTGTAGGTCATTTGCATCCTTTCATTATTTTAGTCTTATCTTTCATGACGTCCGATAATTAATTCCTATAGGTGTAGACAAGAGTTGTGATGTTATTTTCATAAAAGTGTTGTTCATGACTTAGCACTTCAATTATATTTAGGACCTTTATCTCTCGGCATTAATTTGTCCAGAGGCCAGGGTATGTACAAGATACTGCCTATCAGTGCGCCACTGATAACATCGGAACTGTTCGTGTTCGTGCTGGTGGGATGCTTTAATATGGCCAAGCTGTGATCATGTGATCAGCAATTGCTTTGGCAGTCGACTCGTGAGTCGTAACTGTACGAAGTAGCAATTTCACATTACATTATGGCTCAAAATTTTGGAAGACCAAGACCAAGGTTACAGTCGCAATGTTGGATTCTTACTGCAGCTTGTATTTGCCAGATTCTTTCAGGTAACTACTCAAATTATAATTATGTTCATATAATTCAAGACCATAGAAATTCCAATAATTTACCCTCCCGAAAATTGTAGCGTTCGTGGACGCAAGGGAGTATGAGGACGTTTTGGACTACGACGGCAGTGCAGGACGTTCATCCCTACAAATTCAGTTCCATGGATCCATTCGTAACGACGACCAGGAGCCACCGTCTACGAGTCCGCCTCGTGTGGACTATCCATGCTGTCAAAGTGAAACTTTGCAACAGGCTGTGATGATACTTTACATTGTGCTTGGTATCATAATCGCAATAGCGGTAATTTTCTTCGTCCCTTTCTACTGTCGGAAGGTAAAAGGGCTACTTACACCGGCACATCCCCATCCTGCAACTGCCGCAACTCCATCGCGCCAAAATTCAGATGTCGAAAGACCGCCACCGCCATACGCGCCTCCGGACCACGATTTCTTCATGAAGCAAGTGAGCATGCAGGATGAACCGCCACCTCCGTCCTATGAAAGTATTGTCAGAAAAGAATGACTCGATGTCGATGTTTTTGTCGATGTAAGCCAGGTTCTTCCGCAATTAAAAGTCGCCAAGTCGCTTTTTTAGGAAATCGGAACCATAAATAAGATAATAATTAAGATCATCACCACAATCCACACGAAATTCAGTAGTTGAAATTTCTCATCACATAATTCAATACTTCTTTCTTTGTTCTTTGTATTTTATTATTGCGCAATTCATCACCGATCACCCAAAACAAACCGGCGTTATTGAGAGGGTGGCCGTAAGATTGAAATGATATCACGCAGCGTTGACGTAAACGGAATACACTCATCTGCCCAAGTCCGAAGGAAAGTGCGTAGGAATCTCTCCACACATATTCGGCGTCATTTTTCTCACATTTCTTGCCTGGCTGGCAAGTGGGCAAATGCAAACAACAAAGATGAACTGAATTATGGACCTCTTCTGGAAGGAAAATTGAGAAAAGGTCCCATATAATGGCATTTTTCAGTTTTTCAATACGCAGCAGTTCGTAAGAAACATACAATGAGAAAAATTAGGGTTCCTGATCTTTGTTGGAGATCGAAATAAAGGCAATTGTTGTATTGTGGAAAAGTCATCTCATCATGAAAAGAAGCGAAGGAATACTCAAAATTTCTTTACTTCGAAAGAACTTGGGGTGGGACGTAAAGGCCAAGATTTTTGGGTCGAGAATAGAACAAAAGTACTTATGAATTCGGAGCCTAAGTAAATCAGCTTTTGGGCGATACTTCAGCGGAATCGAGCTGAGGGTGCTTGGTTTGGGCTCTTTTACTTGTTCAGAGTTTAAAATTCGACCTGAGTAGTTGGCTAGCGTTCGGCCGAACTGCAAATGCTAATATGTGAAAGACTTCCAAGTGCACGGTACGGCTCGAACCTTATTTATACAGCGCCAGATACACTTTGTCCAAGAATGCACGGATTCGGGCAGGCAATAATAGGAAATATTGATTGCAGACCTTCAAAACACGTAAATACGATGCACTGCACTGCACTCGGCTATTTGCCTTAAGTGCAGGATGATTACAGAAATTCTTTGCAACTTTTCCACCGTGACAAGGCCGAAAATGCAATTTTGTTGGGAGACGGTCGCGTCGAAGAAGGGCGACGGAAACTTCCCGTAAACATGATCGATTTCTGTGTACGCACTGATCCAAACAATTTTGTCTCTGAACCACCTTCTTTACTGCTCCGGCAGCGTATTAGAATTTCTGTGCACGATTTCGGAGCTTATAAAAAGAATTTGTAACTTGTTTCGGTACAGCCACAAACAACAACAATAATAGGAAGAATCATCTAAAAGTCTAGCAAAGTGAAAACCAATCTCTTTACACGCTCTCTCTCTCTGTGCTTCTTTACAGGCAAGCTTGCTGGTATTGCGGGCGGATAAACTTAGTTATGAATTCTATCAAGGTACGCGGGAGAAGACGAAGATACTGCGGCTCCTTCGACTCTAGCGCGGGCTAGCTGAGTTAACGCACTTGAACAAGAAATGTGTATGGTTATTATTTCGTCTCAACTCATTTTTCCAGTGTACGCACGTCTTACCTTGAACTTGCACTTGTAAACCAAACTTATCATGTCACAAGAACTTTCCAACCTGAAGCGGCGTTCACCGCACGCGAAATTCCTAAATATGATTTATGCAGGCAGGAATTCAGACTCGGATCCAGGAAATCTTGATGCAAAATATTTCAAAAAGTTGTTCTCTGTCGGATTTCTTATGACTGACGGTTCCGCTTTCGGCTCCGCTCGCGTACTTGTCATGAGAACCCGCGTGGCTGAGTTTGTGAAAGTCTGTACTAAAAGTATTAATCTTGAACGTGTTCTGGTTAACTTAGCATTTAATTTGTGCTGGAGTCCAAATTTAACTGGATTACATTATAGCATCACAGATTCAGTATGGCAGAGTGTGTGCTTGACACCAGCAGCAGGAGATTTCAAGCGCTTTCACCTTTCATTGCCGTACCAAGAAGGCTAGCAGAAAATTGTAAACATTGGCCCCGCTGTTGTACGGTTTCAGTGTACTCAACGCTAAACAGTTGCACCAACCTATGAGTTGCGTTTGAGTTCATTGTTCACTGCTCAGTCACTAACCAGTGAGTTAGCGTACGAGCCGTGTAGTTGCGTGGTGAGCGTGAGCAGTGAAAGAACTTCTGGTTTCAGTTTCAGTTTCATCTCAGTCTGCACTGAGAATTCAGAGTGGAAGGGTGTTTCTAAAATTTTGCGTTAGTCGTCTGGTTGCCGAGTTTTGTCTCAAATTGCAGCTGCGTCGCATAGTTTGGTTTTAATCTATGACTTACAAGTTGATTAGGCCTGGAGTTGTAATCTTCTTCAGCATTCAGTTGATCGGTGAATCGAACGCTATTGCATTGACGCGCTCGAACTGGCTGCGAAAGTGAAATATAATCAGCGCTGTCAGGAAATAATTAACTCGCGTCACCGTGAGAGACAACACCTTTTGACAACACGCAATACAATACAAGAACACAACAACGAATGGCGACAAAACCAAGATAATCCTATAACCAACTTAATCTGTGTCCGTGGCATATCTGCCGTGAACCATAAAATTACCGACATCAAACATTACTGCACTGCAAAAACGAAGCGAAGGAAGTGACTCATCGCATACAAAGTCATCATTGCTCACTGATAATTTAAATTTCAACCCTTCTCATACTCGTAGTCGTTGGCGTTCTGTTTAGTGAGAAATTACATGCGTATTAGTGTTATTATTGGACCGTGCCCGTACTACACAGCGACAATTTTAAAATCTGTGTCTGTTTGACGGAAACGCCACGTTAAGTTAAGTGTTAAGGCAGAAAACAAGCACGGAGGCTCAAGCCCAGAGCTCAGGGAACGGAAAAGGATGAAGATAATGACAATGGCAAGGTTTGATGCAGGAACATGAGTTTCAAGGCATTGCCTTTCAAAAATATTAATAACTGGCTGATGAACGCGCACACAAGAAAACAATAACCAAATTGGATGAATCATAAAAATTAAGTAGTGACAATCAATTTCGACCTATTCTACAGAAGTGCAAATTGGAACTTGAACTGTGGAGGAATTCATAGTAAGTACAATTTTACTTCAATGAATTAATGGCATTCAGAGTCGCCGTGCTTTAATTAATGTTCTTGTCAAAATACTTTCAATTGCACCGGCTAGCATTTAGCTTAGGATTTGGGTTCCGCAATTTTAGATGTCTCATTTATCACAATCACAATGCAATTAATTAATTGAGGCCCTCCGCCGCGTTTCGCGTTTAATCAAGCCTCTCTCGCTGCTCATGCACATACGAGTCATTCGAGTTCGAGGTTTATTTCACTTCCTGCTGATCCGTGCTCTGCTTTGACGCGATGGTCCATTTGTTAATTGATAAGCTGTGTTTAAATATATTAATAACCCACTGCTTTGCCTTGCATTGCATCGCGACGTGGGATTGCCAGCAGATAATTACACATTTAGTTGATTAACCTTCACTCGACCGGCCAAAACGTTGCGTTTTGAGAATATGCACGCACAAATCTTCTCTCATGGTAGTCATCCATGAGTCGTGACACGACACGCAACGCAACGTAACAAACGAATAAATTAGACAGTCTAATCAATTAATTCAGACTCTAAAGCTACGCATACGTTACATTCGATACGATAGATTATGAAGTGCAAATAAATCTAGTACAATGCAGCGTAGCCGCGAGTCAATGCACCGCCGATGCATTTGAGATAAATCTAATTCACATTGCACTGCGTTCAATCATAATTAATTTTTTTTATTGGATGTTTATCGGGCCCTGTTCGGGTCTGGTAAACATGAATTCACACTTTTCATTTATTTATTGCAAACCAACAGACTCGGTTCGCACTCACGGAGCAATTTACAGATTTATGCGATTGTCGATCGTAAAAGGGCTCGGGCCCGAGCATCGCATGAGATCATCAGACATATCTCAAACCAGAAGTTGAATTGTAGGAATCCGGATTGCTTTGGCCTGATGCAGTTCAGTTCAAAGTTCATTACATTGGTTTCACTGTACACGTGTCACACTAATGGACAATTCCGAATTTATTGCTCTGCTCTATGCAATTTTCGCAGCCGATGAGTGATTGCGGCTTACATAATTCCTGTGCAAAAAATTGAACTAACGGTGGTGCATATAAAAAAATCGGTCTAACGCATAATTATTGGTAATTGCAGAATGTGTATCTGGCTGAGTCGTGGAATGAACTCTGATTAGAGAGTTCATATGAAATGCAACAAGATTCTTTTCCGAATTTGGCATTGTCTCATGAAATTCACACCTGCGATTAATTACCTGTTGAATTAGCTGCGCGACGACACGGAACGTGTTTCCCTTTGAAAATTCTGCATAAAAATTAGCGAATCTGATAATTATTCAAAATGCCAGGTAATAAAACTTCGAGGACCAGTTGTCACACTGTCAACGTAGCCCGACGATCCGATGCGACGAGACGCAGGAAAGATAAAGACGAATATGCTCATAAAATTCTTGACTTAATATTTTCCGGTTTCGTACTTCGTGCGTGTCGTTGCATTGCGTTACGAAGATTTCTACGATAACAATAATAAAAATACAAAGGGAATATTTTATCCATTAATTTAATGAACCCAATCTTTTTATGAACCTCTGCAACACAATAAAAATATTATATGAATGGGATTTCTTATTCATTAATCTTCTTAACCCTTTTGTTTAATAATTGTTATTGTTGTCTTTGTGCATGCGTTGAGTTGCACTGCGATTGCGCCACATTGGCATTGGCAGGTTTCTTCTTTTTTACGTTTCCAGACATGACACTGCCCATTAAAATAAAGCAGGCAAGAACTGATGACATTTAAATACTTTGGCCCTGAATTGACGCTCAAAATGTGGAAATTCAGGTTTTCTTTCCTTTCCCTTTGAGTGACTGTCGAGTGTTGATGTTGCTTTTGACTGACTGGTAGTGATAGCTCGGCTCGGCTCGGCTGGAATGAAAATGAATTTTGGCAAGCTGGCATGCGCATGGCGTGGCAGGCCAGAAGATGAGACGTGAATTTCATTGATAAACAGGCGCTTGTGCTTACACTCGCGCTCCCACTCGAGACTTGGAGATAAGACAATGCAGTGCAACGAAACCACGACATGTCAAAGCGCGCAATCGCCTTAATAAGGTTTGACAATTGACATTGTCTTTAAGATAGCCCGAGAGATGTGACAATAACAATAACAATGGAAAACAAAAGGCATGCCTGCAATGCAATGCGAGTCAATTGGCAATGAAGGTTAATGCATATAAGAGTAATTGGTCATGACTCACGCGTATGCTTTGCGATGTGATGCGGTCAACATCAGCGTTACATAAACGCAGATGGACAATGGAATTTACATACAACGTGGCGTTGGTGGTGACGTGACGTACCGTGGCAAATGTTTGGACAAGATCTGATCCGAAGATTTCGATTTCAATGCGGTGATAATCAACACGATTTTGATGTTAATGCTGATACAATGCATGAAATAAGATGACCGGGTCGACCCACCGCAATGCGCCGCCTGGCCAGGCCAGCACTCGTTTCATTACATGACATCGACTGGCGTGATGTGGTGGTAATTATGAATTATATTCCATTGTTCAGCACACATTGTCCGTGCTAACACGATGCGCGACTGTAATGCGATGAATTCATTCACGCCAGCGCATTTCATCAAAGACGCTTGTATTCGTAGACATACTGTACTCGCAAATGATGTGCAGCTTCATCATCTGGAGAGGAATTCTGCAACACGATCCGTGCTGTGCTCGTTGAGAATGAAAGAGTTAGAATCATCAAAGAACAAAAAGAGTCGAGAAATCTTTGTAAAAGAAGTACGAAACTGTTGAGTGCATTCCAGAAACCAGAACTGCAAAGATCTTGAACTCATCTTCATCTTACGCGAAAGGCGAAAGCGAAAGTTTTTCTTCTTTTGAAGTCAATCGTAATTTGTGAAGAAGATAACCCTTTCCATTGCAAGGCAAGGCCCAGTTGCCACAGCACAAAGACTTGACTTGACATGAGTCGAGTTCAAAGAATACAATGCGTTTGTGTTTTGTATTGTAATAATTTTTATTATTGCAATATTACATTGTTAGATTCCCATATTCTCATGTTTCATGAACTCTTACAAACTTATTATAGAGTAGAGCAAAAGGCCGAATTCTTGGCTCACTCGCATCGGCATTCGGGTTTGGCTCAAGAAGAAACCAAGTCTCGGATCATAAACACATTCAGACATAGCCAAGCCAAGCCAGGACTCTGTTTCTGCTTTCGCATTGCTTTGCAACGTTTTTGCACGCAGAAATTCATTAAAATATGCCATGCTTGAATAATTAAATATTTCTTGGCTCATTTAAGAATCTGTGTTTGTTCACTGCGTGTGCGTGTACATCTAGTCGTGTTTTCACATTTTCCGGATTCGGCAAAGCGCAAAGGGTAAAAGTTAATAATAAAGTCGGCAGTGCGTGGCCGTGGCCTGTCTGAAGCGTGCCGCACCGGAAATGGAATCTCATACTCGTACTACTCATAAGTGAGAGCAAAGCATCATGCCTTAGCAATGCCGCACTAGCCATGTGCATTTTCTCTGCTCTGCTTGCAAACGCATTCCAGCATTGAGGAAGTTATTGCCGGTAATTCTCTGAGGAAAAGCAGCGGCCCGACTCGGCGCGGTGCGGCAGAATGAAGTATGAAGATGAACTTTCGTAATAGTTTGGGCCGGAAAGATTCACTTCATACCTTAACGCTTTGCACGTTTCGTAAGTCCAGTCGAGCCGGGCTATTCGGTGCACTTGTGAGGTGTTTTAAGTGAAAAAGTGGACATGTAAGAAAATAGATTAAGATTTATCTCAGCTTGAACCAATTTCTCGTGGCTGTGGTCGGAAAAGACTGCCACGTATGCGGAAATCGAAGCGCTGCCTTGCCTAACACGCTTGTTTTGTGCCGGGTAAGATTTACAACCTGAGTGTGTGGCAGGAAGAAGGTTAAGCACGAAATCTACGACGATGCTCCGGTCTTGCTCTTGAATCCTTCAAAGTTGCAGTGAACATGAACACGAGCTTCCGGATTGCTGTGGTGTTCATATTTGCAAGAAATTGGCGTTCCAAGCGTATCAAGCTACTGGGTAAAGGCAGCACGTGCTTCATTAAAGTCATATTTCATACACGACTCAGAAAGGAAGGCGACGACGACAGGAAAAGAATTTTGAGAAGTTCAATTAAAATCCCGTGGATAAAGAAACGGAATGCAATGCAAGGAATTCTTATTTCAGTCAGGAAATAAAGTGGGAATTCTTGCCTACTCCCGCAAATCGCAAATCAAGTCTCCTGCCTTATTAAAATGACTTTGAACTGAATCACAACAGCCACGGCGTCACAGAATCACTTTTCTTTGCTACTTCCTTGTACCCAGAATTCTGCAGGAGAAACACGAAGGCTACAAAGAATCAGAGCACTCAGATTGAAAAGTATCTTATTTGGAGTGCCGTGCCGTGCCCGCATTCGCACACGCTACATGAATTACAATTAAATGAGAGGCAATGCCAAAAGAAAGAAGAGATCGAATTATTGAAGTGAAATGATTGAAATGAAAATAATGGAAATCCACGACCCGACCCGACCAAGTTTTCAAGTCAAAGCCAAGCCACAGACTAGAATCGAATCGAACCCGGAGCAGTCACGTTCGTACGTGGCTTGCCATGGCGTGGTGGAATTGAACTCTGAGGTTTCATTCGCATCAGCTTCATCATAATAAGGTTTACCATGCGTAAGTGTAATGTGTGCTTGAGGTTTCCTTTCTTTACCCTGGCCTGGCCTAGCCCTCATCAGCACCATCCTCCATGTGCTTCCAGCATGGCAATGCAAGCAATTGGCACGGCCCTGAAAATGGCATGCGGAATTCCTTTCAGAATATTGCAAAATGTGAATATCTTTTTTACTGTGTGCGTGTGTGCGTTGCGGTTGGTGAAATTATAATTGGAAATGTGTCGAAAAGAAAGAAAGCCTGTCGCCTGCTGCAGACAGTCACGTCCCGCATTAAGTTATTAAAGTTGAGAGATTTTTAAGTTTTGCTCTCCCCTTCAATCGATACGAGGAAAAAATTTGCTGTTGGTGGCTATTTGCGAGTGCATTGAATGTCTTTGGAGACGAATACGGTTAAAGATCAAAGGTCTGAATCGTAAAGTTGACACCAAAGCTCGAACGAGTCGCCTAAGAAATTGATACTTGCCCATCACACTTTAGTTTAATCATTTTATTGCTTGTGACCTGTCCTTTATGGTGCGTCAACAAGTCAAGTAGTCCAGGACGATTCGAGCCTATGAAGAGGCTCACGGTTTCACACTTCTGCTCATTACAGCATTTTTACAACGTATAAGCTACACTTACATCCCACCAAATTTGGTTTTATGGCCTCTCACTCTGGTCAGGTTCATTACTTACGCAGTTATTAAATTACCAGTTCAATACTTGAGTTGTGAGCTTGGATAGAGCTTCATCAGCAGTCTTCAAACGCTCGAACTCCTCGCCCGTTCCCGTCGTTTACGTGATTCTCAATTTGACCTGATAACCAGGAAAAGCAAACATACTGTTTGTTTGAGGTCACGAGTACGAATAAGTGCTCTTTGTTTTTTAAAAAGTAGTTCCATACAATTTCAAAATTCTCATTGTTGAATGGATTGGCGACCATCGCATGTCGTCAATTTCAATTCTAATTGTCCACACGAGAGAATACCAACTGATCCAAGCCAAAAGCTTTTAGGAGGCGATCATCACTTCAAGGTTTTGACTCTAATTTCGAAACGGCGATAACGGCTTTAACGACTGCGTTCGCTGCGGCTTCGAGGCTGCTGCGACTCGATTCGACGATTTGTCTAATACATTTTTATCCCTTTTCCTCGTCTCAGAGCATCAACACTGTATAATAGTTCATCTCTAGCAGGTACGGGATTGAAAGCGTAGTTAACGTTCGTCACCGAATCAAATGATTGCTCCAAAACTTGCTGAAGGAAGGTAGAATCCATTGTCGACATCCTTCTTCATCACGTTCCCTCGCATTGTTCATCTACAATCTGCGCTGCAATGCTGAGAGCATATAATTAAGGTGCTCGAGAGCACGTTTCTGAAAGTAGAAACATGATACCGTATAATTTAAGATAATAGCTTAATTAGTGTCTCATTTTTGCTTTAACATGCAAGTGGCAAGTACGTGGCCGCCGTAAACCTCAAGTCTGGGTTCAAGAATGCACTCACGACCTGGAATCATTTTGATTACGAAAATTGAAGCAGGTCTCGACGTAATAATGCTTAATGCACTACGCACTGCTGCTCATATGCGCCGTGCCGACCCGACAATGCACTTGCACTCAGGAAATTCATATCCCACAAAGTGCACAGCATATCAGTATTGCTCACAGGAATTCTGATTCTGTGTTTGTACTCGAGCTAAAAGGTTCGAACACGCCGCAGTCGAGTCAAGGGTTAGGATTTATCAACTGATAAAAGGTAAATTACATCCTCGACCGCGCGCTCTTCAGCCTCGACTCTTTCCTTCTCACTCTCACAATTTGCACGTTGGATGACTGTAAATAAATAATTGTATCTTTAGCCACAGCCGCTGGGATGACTGGTTCAGAATTCCAATATCGTGCGATGATCCATTAGTCGAGCCAGGCTGTCAGGCATTACTCACGGCACAACACCGCACATGATACAGAGTACTGATTGCTTCAGCCGGAAATGTTCATGATCCGAACTCCGTTCTGTGCATACTCATTTACAATGGGAGAGCGTAAATAAATAAACTTTGAATGAATGCACTTTCTATTTGCCGTATAAACGAGCGCTTAGCGCGTCTAAATGCTTATATGCTTTATTAGTTGTACTTTGGGAGTTTGGATTTTGGGTTGGGATTCACGATTCGCTGGGCAATCAGTAATTCATGACACGCATGATTCATGAATGGATGACCAATGCTAATGCGCACAAAACTTCAAACTTGCGTCGCATTGTTTTCCACAGCAAATGGCCAAGGCAAATACTCCGGTGTCTAATATATAAGATTACACTAAATTAATGATGAAGGGTTTAGATCCCTAGAAATACGCCAGGCTTTTAGAACTCAACCGCACAAATTGTGCGTATTCGAAATGTATGCTAATCTTTTGTCTAAATGCAAGCGCCTGGCTGGTTCATGAATGAATGAATGCTTAATCCGCCTGCATATCAACACGAATGGAAAGTTAAGAAATGTGCAGTGAAGCACTTGACTCGTCCTGGTTTGTTATTATGATGTAATTCTATTTCCTCAAGATAAAAGTTAAATGTACCTTTGCATTTACATTGTTGATAAGTAAATACCGCACTGTGCTCATTTGAGTTCAGCCAATATTGCAGATCGGAAACCGAAAAATAATTTTTTCATAAAGGAAAGCCGACATAGCCAGAAAGAAGAAAGAAACACAATTTGGGCTTATGCAATATTTGCTAAGGTACATTGGCTTAATTTATAAGACGACTATTCTTCTTTCTGTTCTTCCCTTCGCATTTCGCTGGGACATGAATTTTGATTTATATTTTGCTTTTGCCCGATGTGGCTTATTTATTTAGCAGGAAAGTAGGTCTCTTGACAAGAATATAAGAACACGAACAAGATGATGACTTTTAGGAATTGTAATCTTGCATTCTATCATTGTATCAAGTTTAGCATCTTCCAGCTTAATGCATCAGCTTCAGCCAAATGAAGCCAAGCCGAGCCAAGTTAAGTCAAGAGGCTTACGCTTACGAATTCATTCAGATTGAGAGCCGTGATTGTTCGATGACAATTTTTTGTTTGTACTTGTGCGAGTGCGTTTATTCTGTCAACATTTTGTTAAATTATGCATGCACGTACGTTTCTCTTTCGGTTTGTAGTTGTAGTAGTGTTTGTTATTGCCTGGCTAAAAAGGAACCGACTCATGTACACGGGGAAATGGATGATAGTTTATCGTTCCGTGTACAAGGCACTCCACCCAGTTTTAATAACATTTTCCGTGTACTTCATGAATGCGGATGCTGGCGCGCAATCATGAACATGCCGTACGAAGCGTCGAAGTTGCATTCAAGGCTTAAAGAGCTGGCTTTCCTGACTCTGATTCTGGACATCTGGACACATACATCACGATTTATGCTGTGGCCGCGTTGTGTAGGTGGACATGGACAGAGTGGACACGATTAAGATTAAGAAAATGCGGAACAAATCTTTGACCATAATTTCATTACAATTTTACAACAATGCAAATGCAAACGCAAATGCAAATGCATGGCTGAGTGGAAGGTGATGATAAATGGTTGCTGCGATCATGCGCTGAATTGTTGACTTGACGTTTCATCCAGCGAGTCAAAACGCAAGCACAGCTTGTCTTGCGTATTTGCTTTTCTGTAATTAAGAAGCATTCATAAAGTCATGACGAAATAATGCAGTACAAACTGCAGTGCGAGTAGAATTTTCCCAAGAGAAAGTACTAATCTGCACCGCCACTGCACAATTAAAACGAGAGCACTTGGTGTCATTCACGCTATGCGTAGCGTGGAATACGCAATACAATGACAACAATAATCGTAATATCAAAAAAATTTGGCTGTGAGAACTTATGCACTCGAAAATTGAGTCTATTACGAAAGCCAACTGTGTGAGAAAACGAGAACTGGATGGCGATTGCAGTGGTGATGGCCCAGCCCGGCGAGACTCACATGCATTGTTAAGCATATTTGATATTAAGGTTATGTCACGTTCACTATCCGCGTCCACGCTCGTTTTCAGCCAACAACTTTTTATGCCTCATTTTTATTCCATTATTGACTCGCCTCGAAGTGCCGTGCCCGCCGTGCCGTGCTCAAAGTGCGTAGCATAAAAGTCATTTTTGTTTCAATTCAATTGTGAGTCCGCGCCTGAGCTGTGAGACTCACTTTTTTATGATGGCTTGTTTGCAGAGTGCCACTCATGCTCATGAAAACGCGCTGCAAAGTTAAGTTTCAATGGAAAAAGGTAAAAAAGTAAAAGTGCACGCATTGGCAGTGTGTGATGGTCGTAACTTTAACTTTTTTACTTTACTGCTCTGGGAAAATCCAACTCTTCCAACTTTTCGTCGAGTTCATAAAACGTCGAGTTTGACGTTGCGTTACGCTGGAAAACGTTTGCAACGACCGACCCATTCAACACTCAATTATTCAATTCTGGAAATAAGGCACAACGCATTACACGAAGAAACTGCGTGAGTAAGTGCGAGCAAAGTTCCTGGTCTGAAATTGAATCATGTAATTTAATAAGAGAAGAGTTCGACGCGGTTCTCATTTCTATAATTGGATCATGCAAGGCGCAAGGGCAGGGCGGCTTCGGCTTCTCTTTCCATTTCCATTCCAGAACTGCCAGAATAAGAAATTATTAATGAACCAATTTATTAGCTGGCTGCATTACTGAGCAAATACGAATGCCGCCACACAGGTACATCGCTATTAATAATGACGTTGGACTGCTTTTCTGTTGACTGGCAGGCTCATGACAGGCAGGAATTAAGGATTAAGATAGTGCATTCACGAGTTGAGCAATTGTCATTTTACAATGAGAATGTGATGATTCCAGAACAATCGTACCAATTGGCTTGGCTTTCGAGGATCATGAATAATTGTGTGATTAACCTGAAATAAGCACAAAGGCTGCCGCCGCCGCAGTCGATCGGCGGGTCGGCCGGCCCACCCGCCTTCGGCTTTGGCTTTTGAGCCGAGCGGCCGCTGCATCAACATCTCTCATCATTATTCAATATTTACTATTTACATATTCGATTCAATGACATTACACGTATGCATGTGTGATGTGTGATTTCTGTTTACGATTTCGGTTCAGTTTAACTTTTAACATGGAAGCGCAGCGGTTTTGACGCTGCGAGATTCGAATGATCAGGCGCATAAAATGTGTTAAATCTTCGGAGCCGAGCTCTTATCTCTCATCCACGCCAATGCCGTCGCCGGCGGTGTGTTTCCTCTTCTGCTCTTCGTCCTCATCTTCGTTGTCATAAACGGCTGTTTTATTATCTGTCTGAAAATATTAAAAGGAACAGTAAAAGTCATCGTTATTCATAATCACAGTCTTACATCACACGACAAGGCACGGCACAGCCAAGATTCGGTCTGTCTCTGGTAGTGCGGAGCCTATATTTAATGTTGACATTAAATAATGCTGTGCACTGTTCTTGTTCACTGCTTGAATCATGAGATCGTATATTTTCGAGAAAGAGTTAACGTCAGAAGTGAGTTTTTAATAAGGAGTTATTTTATTGATATCTTGTGCAAAGAAAGTAAATGGAATCTTTTGCGTGTTGTGTGTATTTACTTTTAACTTTCTTGGCTTGGCTTGCTTGTGGGCTTTGCTTTGCTGGTGAATCATAAAATTCTTCAAGCTATCAAGCCCTTGCCTGGTGGTGTTGGTTTATGAATCAAGTAAAGTAATGTAAAACAGATTCTAGATTAAGTCAAGCTAACAGCTAAAATGAATCAAATAATCCTTTCCTCGTATTTAATTTTAAAATTCTGAAAAATCTTCATTTTTATTGTCTGTTGACACTTCTTCGTCATGTCAGACCTGCCACTAAGCCAAGCCGCACTTGTTCGAACTCGATTTTGCTCTGATGCACGTGTGCGTTTGCCCGTTTACAGCTTGAAGTTGTCAATCGTCCTTCGTCTGCGTTTGTGTTTATTTTAGTTATCTCCTACAAGAACGTCGAATCGAGTACTAATCGTCGATTCCAATTACAGTTACGAACTTGACTCATGAACTTTACCGTCCAGACACTTAATGCTGCTTTGTACCTGAATGGAGCCTCGTGGAGCCGGACCGTGAACTCTTACTTGCTTTCGAATTGCTCGCCGTGCCCATACAAATATTGTGTACACACCTCATAAAAGTAAATAGATCATGCCTCCCATTTTTGGGTCCAAAAAACGACTTACGAACGACTGACTCGACTGGAAACGTTCAAACCAGCAAAAAGAGCAAAAAGGAAATCATAATCTTGTATTTTTTTAAAAGATGATAGGAGTAGAATGTAGAAGTATGGAATGGACTGGAAAAGGAATTTATGCTTTGTGTGCACAAAAGATGAATTTCTATAAAAAGTGGTGATGGTGAATGGTGATGATGATGAAGTTTACTTAATATGGCATGGCAGGCAGACAGACGGGATAACGCATACGCAACGGAATGAACCACGAATAAGACATTTGATAAAGTAAATAAACTGAAACTGCAGTGCAGTGCCCGAAACTACAAAAATATACAAACAATACAGTTCATTGCGACGCAATGAACGAACGATAGCAATATGATCCGTGTCTCGGGGCAATTTTAATTGGGTTTCAGCTTATGCTTTACTTTGTCCCGTTTCCCACGCCTGGTCAAGTCAAATTCTGTGGTTTTGCCTCCATCCGTGGGCCGTTCGGGCAGTAAGACAGACAGGCACTCGAAGATAAGAATTGCTGACCCCGTGAGCGGCGACATCCTCGTTAATGCGGTATTATTTAGCGTTCGTGCTCTACTGCGGCCAGGTCGTCGAGAAACGGCCTTCAAGCTTGAAGCTCGGTGCCTTTGCTTTTCGTTTGATAAGTTCCATGTAACAAGAACACATTTAGAGTTAGTCTGAGACTGAACATGAGCAGGAAAAATTGAAGACTTGCAATTGCAACCCAGCAGAGCAACCGGTCAGATTTGCTGCTCTTACTTTAGAATTTTACCTACTTTTATTTTTATAACGACTGTAATCAATCTTGTACCATCTCCGTGATCTCCGTCGCGTCTGATCTCAAAGTCAAAGTCAAGTGCAGCGTTGTGCATGGCGCGGCATGGCCATGGGTACATGTTTAAAGGGTTTTAGTTTATCTGGAAACTTTTCCCCTGCACTTTCTCATCCGTCTGCTGTCTGCAATGTGCAGTCTGCATCTGTGCTGTGCTGCGCTTTTTCTTTACACACTGTGACATTAGAGTAAATTATTTATCTCAAGACGCGACGCATTCGCCAAACTCCTCTTGATCTTGTCTTCCAGCGCAGCGCAGAAGACGAGACGAGGGTCTTTAAGCAATTATTCTTAGAACTGCCACGCATCGGAGCCCTCGGAGCAGAGCAGATGAGGACGAGTTCATCAAAGAACAAAGGCTTTCATTCATCCGAAAGAGCAGAGAACAGGCACAAGCACAGCCTCAAAAATTATATTTTGTCGCACTCGCCGTCTACAGACTCAACTCTAGGTCACTTTGACTCTGTCATGTTACCCGAGCCATAAAAATGTCAACGGCTACTGTCGCTGCCGTTGTCCTCTGTCTGATTATCGCAATCAACGCTTTAAGCAATGATTAACGCAACGCGCTGAAGCAGAGACGACGAAAGAAGATAGATTGGAGACATTTCGATGATGATAGAGTGCGCCGAGATAAAGAAATTGTGAATCCATAAACATTCGTAATGATAACTTCTTCGAAGCATTGTACAATAATTACAGTGCGATAATTCTCAAGTTAGGGCAAGAAGATGGATGAGTCGAATTCAGGTTCACTTCACTCCCGTAGAAGAAAAATATGATGGAATGACTTTTTCCAATCTTTATTTCTAATTCTTTGAATTCATAGTCAGTCAAATCATTTCAGAGACCGAAGACTGTATTTCTGTATTGGAGGGTCCATTTTTGTGATTGATGAGGCCGGACACAAAGACAAGCGGCTGCGAGTGCGACTGCGGCTCGCGGCGTTGAATTTCTGGCTGAGGGCTTGTGAACTTGTGTTCTGAACAAAACTCAATTCCGGGAAATCCCTCTTGTACTCGCATCTTGATCTGGCATTTGACATTTTAGTAGATTAACTTGGTGTTTGTAATTTCCTCATTTCCTTTGTGATTATCAAAGAATCAACACTAAACACGATAACAAACACTGAGCCTCACGTACTGCAACATTACAACCAAAACTTGAGAGGAGATTGTGTAGATGAATGAAAGATCAAAGAATTAAGCGGAATCCAGTGATACGGGTAAGGCCAATATAATACATCACGATCCGCAGAGAGGATAAGATTTGCTGCTGCTGCTGCTTCTTTGCTGTTAACTTAAATCAAATTGCATACAAATATTACCGGTTCAAACTTCAGGTGATGGTTCTATTACTGGAATTGGGCTGCGTGGGAGAGAGAATAGTTTTAATTACTTCTATCGTGTTTTTCGTACTTGGAGCAGTTTTATGGGGGTGTCCGAATTTCAATTCGGGAAATTAAGTCGAGTCCCAGCATCATGTACTGT
Source organism: Mesaphorura yosii (assembly GCA_009869945.1). NCBI lineage: Eukaryota > Metazoa > Arthropoda > Collembola > Poduromorpha > Tullbergiidae > Mesaphorura > Mesaphorura yosii. The sequence goes on from WIXG01000075.1 coordinate 156,938, forward strand.
GCAAGGCGATGGTCAAATATTAAAAGTTGAGAATCAATCCGGAAATTCTGCATCGGGAATCCGTTTAGAACCTTAAAAATGCAAAATCTTGGGCATTCCTTACACTTCAGGTCGGTGGTGCAGGCTCGACTTTGTACATCGTCTTCTTGCATTATCGTTTACCAGACGTGATGCAGTAAAAATTAAGTACAACCTAAATTAGGTTCTAAATGATGTTAATTATTTACAACCATTGCAAGGCAAGTGTGCCAGACCATTACACGCGCAGACCTTTTTTGCGAGTTGTGGGTCTCATCCTGAACAAGAAAAATTGAGACAGTTATTGTTTCTGATGTTGCTGCTCCAAACGAGATTGAAGTTCTTCTCCAGCAGCGTCTGTTTATAAATTACTAAAAAAAAAAGTACAGTAAAAGAATTTACGAGAGATCTGGTTAACATTTCACAGTTTCTTTGTCTGGTGTTTGTTGACACGGAGTCTCGAATCTCGACTAAGCTGCACAAAATGCAAGTCTCGAGTCGAGCGACGAGATGCGACGAAGAAAATCTCTGAAACATTTTGCATATAATAATAAAGATTATTATAAACGGGAAAGAACAACATCACACCGACTGCGACTAGGCGAGTTGGAACGAAATTGGATGGGGATGAAATTGAATAATGAATCCAAGCTCAGGCTGGCTTCATTGCTAGAAAAACAGAAGCTGCCTGCCACGCAATCCTGACTTATTATAAGGCAACAGACAAGATCGTTCAATTTTTAGAAACCGAAACCGCCAACGATGAGACTCTAATTTATATTCATATTTTTCCCATTCAGCATTTTTGGGTGCAGATTCATCTTCATCTTTTCCAGTTGGCCGTTTACCGCTGTGGTTTGTAATTAATTTTCTAATCAATTGAGTAAGATGCATCGCAGCGGTGGGTCTCAGTTTCAAAAACAAGCTTCAATAAAGCGTCAGGAAGATGCTAAAATTATTTAATTAAAATTTAAATCTTCGTACAATGCAATGCGTTCGAAAATGCAGCACGGGAACGGGACGGAAGAGTTCTAGCCAAGATTGCGCGAGGAACCGCCTTAGTGAAAGATCACAACGCTGAATGTTCTTGGCAGGAGCCACTTCAGAATGACTCAAGACTACGACCAAACGAGTCAAGTTCAATTACGTCAACAGTCAGGGAGTCATCCAAACGTAAGCGTTATGTTTTCCTTCAGGTTTGTGAATGAATGCGTCGTCTCGAGTTTGTTTTGAAAAGCAGAAGGAGAAGTGAAGAGGCGTGAGGATAGCAATGCCAAGTCAGAGAAAGCTACAGGAACACGAGCAAGGGAAAGCGAAGTGCAGTCAGTCAGTCAGCCAGCGTTGCGTCGCATCTTGAATGTTGAATCGTGACTGCTTCTTGTGATTCTGATACGCGTTTCGCATTTTGCCCAATTTTCTCTTTTGTGGCTCAAGTGCATCCGAACTTCGGAGAGTAGAAAGGGTTTCGCCACAGCTAGGCTGGAGTGTTTCTGCAATTGAAAACAGACCTTTGAGAAAGATGGATACGCGATGGCGATACACGGTTAAGATGTGGAAGTGACGGATACCTTCGAGTAGTACTTCAAGACCCGCAAGTTTGGTTTAAAATTGAAACTCCTTCGGCACTGCAATGCGAATTCGAGAAGCACTTGCGGCTGTGGAGTTTGGGTAATTTTCTGGAAGGAATTTTTTAGACTCGAGTGTGTTCTGCAAAATATTTGTTCACTTCGCGGTCGTGAATGGGCGAAAACTTTTGCGATCAGTTATGGATTACGTATTCATAATCCCGGTCGAAATTTATAAAATTTCAGTGAACAAATGTGCATCCATGTGAAACAAAAATGAAACTTACGAAAGAAGAGAAGACGAAGGAAAGTTTAAATTAGACTTAATCCAAATAGTTGGCTCTTGACTACAGGATTCTGTATTGCAAAAATTCGACACCGAAACTTTTATGCTGGCCACGGAAGAGAAACCTGCAAAAAGTGATTTTTGGTCATTTTGGCTTACCAAACTTGAAAAGTGTCGACGCACGTTTGCGTTAAACTTAAATGCATTTTATGCTCGCGGCCAGCAGCGACGAGTCAGACTTTTAACAGAGTCCCTGATTTCTTTTTTCGCTTTTCTGGAGTTCCGTTTCGGCCTCAGTCATGCAAGAGAACCATATTCAGTTACATAATTCGACCTACGCCTTCCAGATTTCATTATGATGATAAATAAATTGTTATTGTACTTAATTTGATACACGAGTGGCAAACTGGTGAATGTGATCAAGAATTGCATGCTTTCCATCAATTAAGCGAGTAAAAATATTGCGCGTATTATTCCCATGTTACACGTCGTCTTACATAAATAACTTCCAGGTTTCAGAGCCTATGGCTGTGGCTGAGAGTGGATCGGAAGACAGTTTTGATTTATGAGGTTAATTCCAGTCCAGCCTCGCACCCACGACGGGAAGGAAAGAAACTGCAATCGTTATTGCTTTATATGGCAACATTTTGATTCCAACTGAAATGAGTTTGAGCACTTTTTTAACGTGGGTGTACATTCAAATTGAAATTTGCCATCGTCACTGCACTGGTTCCCTTCACCTTGCATCGTGGCGTGGTGGTGATAAGATTCATATTTTAATTGTATGATAAACTAATTCAAAAATTCCTCTCCAGCCATTTCGATTTAAATTCCATTTCTCCGAATTGCATTACATTTTTGGAGGAGAATCACGCAGTAAATCATAATGCTAATCGGATTTAATTTTAAACGCAGTCATCGAAATGCAATTCCTGTGCAATGGCAATGACAATGTTGAGCCATAAGTTGGGCTTTTCGAAACCGAAAAGTAAAGGTAATTTCTATGCGGATCATAAATAATCGACTTAACCTGCATTCTGTGACACTGACAATAGAAAAAGGACTCACACTGCAGTCGAGGAGAGTGAAAATATTTCTTTGCTGTGATGCTGTGCGAGATTTTTAGTAATTTCCGACATTCCGATGCACAGACGCCGTATTTAGAGATTCTTGTTGCACGTAAATAAACAGTGCACAGTGACATAAAATACCAATAATAGAAGGATCGAGCACTTGAAACAGAGAACAGCTGGCAAGAAAACAGCAATATTTCCAAGTAGTCTTTCGTGTCGCCGTCGCGTAATTCAGGTGCAGAAGGCGACAGACGATCACCAGGCAAAGGCAAGGCAAGGGTTGTGTTTTTTACGATGTATACTTGATTTAACGTCTGCTCTCCAGTGTCTCAGTCGCAGCCCGGCTCGACCGGGTAAAAAACGGATGGATCTTGTACAAGACATGTTTTGAAAAGTTTGTGTCTTAATGTTTTTGTCACTTTGAATCCCCGAGACACAGAGATCAAGTGCAATGTGACACGTACGCCACGAATTTAAGATACAAGAAACACGCCACGAATATTTAGAGCAGACGAAGAGAGCTGACGAGTGCGAGCGATCTCGGAGGACGACAATTCAGCCGTTGAGAGAATGAATCTTTATCTGAACTCTGCTCTGCTCCTCAGCATGCACACATGCATGTACGCACTATATCCGAAAAGCGAAACCGCAAGAATACAAGCGGTTCAAGCGGGAGAGACCCAAAAATAAATATGGATAATAAATCTTCTTGTTCTTAGCAACCTTTGACTGCTGCTAGACTACTTATAATACAATTTACAAGCTGATATCGTGCATTTCAAGTTTCCCACTTTGGATAAGCTCCTCTTAAGTCTTGATCTTTATTCGCTTCTGCTTTTGTTCGGACTTGCCAATGACAGCCGTTGGCTATTTTTTCAAAAATACGAAAAAAGGAGCATTGCAAAAAGATTGCGTTTCTTCAGTATCATGATGCGTAAGGCATCTTTCACGGACGTTCGCGCACGTGCCCAAGTGCGGAGTTGCATGCGGAATTGAAGTTGGTATTGGTAGTTGGACAAAGATAGAAGCAACGAGCAACAGCAGTTAAGTTAATAATGGGGAAGACGAATGAGGCGAACCATTGAACCATTTTACGTGCGCGGAGACAACAACCATTCTTTTCTCGTTGAATTTAATTCCACTTCACTACTCCTCTGCTCTTTTGCGCTTCTGTTCTTCGTTTGTGCTGGCGCTTCAGTGCCGTGCCTTGTGTACTCTATTATTTAACCTAATTTTATTTCCTCCTCCTGCAAATGTCCCAGCAGCCCAAAATGCTGCTGCTGTTTTGCCGTTTTTTTCATTTCGTTCTTCTTTCATTTCAATGTAATTGCAATCAGCAATGGCATTCGCCATCGCCAAGCCAGGCCCAGCAAATGGCAGCGAAGCACAGGAGAACCTTACTGATGTCGTTATTATCAAAGTGAATTTTAAATGATGTAACTTTAGTAATAATTCAGGCCAAGCAGGGCAAAGCAAAGCAAAAGCTTGTAAGTCCCAGTCGCCAAGATTCAAGCTGGCATCTCAACGATGCAGCCGGAACACGCACACAACACACAAGATGAACGACGAAGAAATATTGCTCGTCTCGTCTTGAAGTAGTGCGTAATGCGGACGTAACCTATGGCTTGGAGTTGCCGGAGCCTGTCTGCCAGGACCTCGTTTAAAATGTATGGAAATAATAATAAGGTTCAAAAATCCATTTTCGGGGCACGGCATGGTAAAATAAAATAAAACACTCTGGAATGCTGTGAGTGCTCGTTCTTGCCTGAATAATTGAATGTGACCAGGTAAAGAAATTAGGTAATTGAAAACTTGGACCTGGGAGCCTCGTAGACCGGGACATAAAAGCGCGGGCGTGACACGAGAAGACCGCCACAGAAACCCAAAAATTGCCATCGTGTGTAATTTGCATGGAAATTGGGTCCAACGACTCGCCTAGACACAATACGCAAAAATAGTGATGTCCGTCAGCAACGTCGTAAGCAATGAAAGAAGGTGCGGTTAATTTTGCAAATTGGTTTCTGTTCAGGAAGGTGCGATGTTCAAGTACTGAGCCCGGTATTTAACTCATGAATTCTTTAACAAGTCAGCGCTGAGTCCAAGCCGAGTCTCGGCCTTTTTAGCATCGAATATTCGACATGTGCTTTGTGTTATTGTTTTGGTGTCTGGCGAATCAATTATTTCGTGTCCCAACACGGCTGCATGGCTAAATGTCGACTCTGTTTTGGCTGCGCCTGTGCCAGAATGTCAATATGTTTTATTTAGGTTTAATTAAGTAGAACGCAACGGCCGCCACATCACGCGTATTTTATACAGGCCACAATTTGCAATGCAATTTCATGGAGCCTGGGCCTGACTCGCAAATCCTTTACGACTTGACGACCCACCGCTCGACTGACTCGTGGGCCATAATTGAAATACAAGGCAGGATGGCATTGGCACATGGTTTGAGGGTCCTGTGCAGTATCATCATATCACACACACATGCACGCTCCTGACAACATACAATAATAATAAAGCGAAACGTGAGCTGACTTTCTCATGGGTAATCATATTTTTTAGCTTTAGCCTGGCTTTGGATGCTTTCTCTCAGCTCGACCTCAGCTTCAGCCTGTGAACTACTGAAGTAAAATATTGTGAAGTACATGGAGAATTGTTTTGTTTGTAATTCAATTTAGTATCCTTGTCTTGTCTTGCGTGTCTTGTGGTTCAGGAAGAGTTCATGTTGCTCGCACTGCGAGAGAAAGTACCAAAAGACAGTACACCGGTGAAAGTCTTGGAAGAACGCAATTGAATTTCGTAGCAGCAGTGGCGTGGCAGAGATAAGCCAGGACTTTTGTTCCCTGTGCCTGTGTGAACGCAGGGAAATTGCAAATCTTGTGTACAATACGTGTAAATTATGATGGAGCAGATTCTCTTCCTCGGTTTGATGCGGAATCTGAGCCGGTATTCAAGATTGCCAATTTGTTCTTGAATATGGCGCGCGTGTGGATCCAATTCTGCTTTTCAGCGTGCGGGTATGGATTGTTTGTAATTGCATCTGATGTGCTCGTACTCGCCTCGCTCCAAAATTCGTGGATGTATTACAGACCAGCCGTGAAAACAGTTTTTGCTAAATCCGATTGCAAACTACGTGATAGATTTTGTTCAAATGCGCACTTCCCTACTGTGGAAAAACGCAGAAAACGTCTAGTGCACCTGTATTTCATATTTAGCCAGTCAGAACAGAATGGAAGCGGTGTCAAAGCGTGCACGGTGGAAGCAATCCGCTAAAGTCGGAGCGAGACCAGGTTCGTGGTAAAGTCTTGTGCTACGCCAAATTGACAAATTAAATTAAAAATTCAAATTGACAGCCACGAAAAACCGAGTTTCTTGGTTAACGAGCCTGTATTTCGTATTATCAGAATCTAATGTGATCTGGGCACTGAAAAGTAGAAAAATGAACGGACAATGTGCGCAAGAGCTACACGAGAGTTGAGCATTCAATTGATTTGATTTGATCTGACAACTGGTTACAGTTACAGATCAGATCAAGTCCATTTTGTGTGCTTCGTGTTCAGTGCGTATGTTTCATTGACCATTGACATGAAGATAAAGTGCAACCACTCCTCTCCTCTGAACTCCGATCCCAGCCTGCATGGCACACCGTACGAGGATTTATTTCGCATTATTGCGTTTGTTGCACAATAAAATTGAATCCTTTGTTGTTATTGTTGAAGCTTACGCGAAACGTAACAGATGATAAAGTATTATTTTAATCTCCGGGCAGGGCAGCCCAGATCGGGCGCTGGGCGCTGGATCCTCCTTTTCGCCTTATGCAGAATCTCTGCAGCTTTTATTGAATTGAATCCATTCACAATTCACTGCACTGGCGGCATTGCATTGTGCAACGCTCATAAATAAAAACCTCCCGCACGCAGTCGTCGGCCGGGCAGGCCAGTTAATGTGTTGAACTCATTTGCCTTGCCCTGAATTTGAACGTGCGCGCAGATGTACAGCGAAGGTTGGTCAATGATCGATAAATCAAAGCAGTAGTGTTAATAGGATGCTGTATTGTTGAATGCATCGTTTACAAGCACGCACGGCCACTGCGCACGGTAGTTAATGGATTGAAACGAGTCGCGTGTGATTTCGCGTTGAAGCTCACATAAATGCTGTATCTGAAAATTTGATCGTAATTGGAAATATATACGGACAAAAGGTCAAACAGGAAATATGCAGTGGAAATTGTCATCTTGAACTTGGCTTGGCTTAGCTGATGTTTGCATTCTGATGTTCGTGCATTTGTATTGATTCGCATCATGTTTAATCGATTAAGACGCATAAGGAGATTTAAATTAGGTGACACGTGCAGGTTTCTACTAGGACTTTCTCTCGAATTCCGATTCCGGCCTCAAGCACAGCCAGCACACGTACGTACGTATTTACTATTCAAAGCGGCCTGGATCGAGTTTCCAATTAGACGGACGTGACGAGAAAGAAAGTTAATTAGAATTCAGACCGAATGTCACAGTCACAAACTCAGTCTAACTGGACTTCGTTCTTTGAATTTCGCAACTCAGATTGACAAATCTAAGTCTCAGCTTTGCTTTGGCTCTGATTGCTGCTCGTTCGTCCGTCGCGCTAATCTAATTTCTTGACTGCTCACAATAAAAATGTCCTGCTGTGAAATATTAATAAGGCACCAGCTCATTTATAATTCAGAGGAGACAGTCAAGCGGAGCGCGTTAAATAATGTAGCATTGCAGCAGCGGCAGCAGCAACAGCAGGAAAGTCGCCGTCACCTGAGTAGAGTCAAAACCAGATTCGGGTTTCAGAATTTCTTGATCCATAAAATCCGTCCCGAGTCAATCTGTCCTTGTCCCGTGTCCCGACAAGCAGGCAGGCAGACAGGTCGGTTACATTGACAGTATGCAGAAGATTAATACATGAATTAAGTATTGTTATTGGTCACCCGCTGAGAGTATGCTTTTCGGTGCATTTGTAGAATGACGGGACTTTTCCGACTTGCGGAGTGAATGCAGCCTTTGCAGCTTGTATTCAATAAATTCCGCGTCCGCCTTTGAGTGTTTGGGCCTGCAGAGTTCAAACAAAATGCGTTTAGGGGTTAACTAATGCACTAATGCCAATGCCGAAATGCAGTGTAGTGTGTGCACCGTGTAATCAAATTATTCGAGGAGGAACCGGGAAAGGAAGGGCTCAGCTGAGAATTTACTGTACGCCAGTGAAAGTGTGTCTCCTGAGACATTAACAATATAATAAAGAAGAAAAATAACACACCAAATTAGAAAATAAGGGGAATTCGTACGAGGCATAAAGAAGACCCCGAATTCTGTGCGTGCACGGGGCACGAGAAAAGAAATTGAAAGATGATCCCGACATGGCATGACGGCAAACCGGCAGCGTCCTCGTGTCTTCACATTTTACTTTGCACCGTGCTCTCGTACTTCTGCATTAAGAAATTTAATCTTTATACAGACCAGACCTGCGTACGCGTGAAGAACACCTTCACGCTGGTGGTTTATCATACACACATGAACAATGGCCTCTGTAGGGTTAGAAACGAATCGTCGTCTCAAATTGCACTGAATTGCATTGAATTGCATCGCATTGCATCAAACGCGAATGTCATGCATTGATGAGAATTTCATTATTCGGGACGCAGATTCGAACGGAGACGAACAAAAAATCAATTTAAGAAAATGATGATGGGTGTCTCATGATTCATGAAGATGCAATAGCGACAGCAATGAAGATTGCTATTTACGAATTTATGCAATGCTCAGATCGTTTTTGATACAGCGAAATGATTGATTATTCATACACAAAAACGCAGCCAAGCTAGTACAGACAATCAAAAGCACGAGTACGAATATGAATTGAACTGATATTCGGGCGAGTATACGTATTGTGTTAATGTGTGATTCGATTCGAAAAAGGAAATGCACATTTAAATATGAAAGAAACTTAATTTTTTCTCACCGACGCGACATACGAGAACGAGACGAGTCGTCGTGATGTGGTCCATTAGGAGTTAGTCTAGCGAATGCAATTATGCACTGAATATTTCATTTGGCTGAGGCTGAAAGGCATTTCATTAAAATTGGAAGGGTGGGCTGGCATAAGCATATAAATAACTTGCGCACCCATTTTAGATTCATATTAGCCACAGCCACCCCATCAAGGCTTCAAGATCAGGACCAACCTCGTTGTGTTGTTTGCTGTACTTGATCATTTATTCATATTCTTTATTGAATACGAACAATTGAGTTTTAATTAAACACTACTCTCATTGCACGGTAGCTCTGGCCTGGCTCCTGTGTGGTTGCTGTACTTATATGGAGAGCTGAAAGACAGACAGTATGCAAATCAGCAAATCACTTAACTAAATGTGTGTTCTTTTTGTTTTAGATTCGAAAATTGGGCAGAAACTGGTGAGGAGAAATCAGTGCTTGAGTAGTTGGATTATTGAAACATATTTCGAAGCCAGACGGACTATTAATTACAGGTGAGCTTGACGACTTTTACCTTATTCGAAATAATGCAAGAAACCAGTATCAAAATAAAAGTTGCCGCATGTCTTCGCGTGAATAATAATATTTATGTGATGCTAATTTGATTTTTGGAATATTCCTGAATTCCTGTAACACGCGATACATCATTCTAAAATACCAACGATAAGAAACGAAAGCGAATTATATTAGAATATTATAAATGAATTATTTCCTAGTAAATACCGGCCACAGTAGCTTGGAAGGAGATACACCCAGTCATTACTATTAAATTACGATTACGACCACCACCGCGTGTTTGCCAAAACAGTACAGCAGCAGCAAGTTTTACATTAAATGAAACATGTGTGACTGGCGAGGCGACTGAGACATTAGCAGCAGTAGTTTGAGTAGTTTCTGAGCACACGACTCAGGTCGACGGGACGCAGGTTCACCACTACATCATTGTACAGAAGTTTGGAAAGTAATTTCCCACATTACGCCATTACATATGCTTGTGGGTAATAAATTCGAGTTCAGGAAGCTAGGAAAATATATCGCCATTGCCAATAACGATCTGGAATACACTCGAGCATCGAGCATCCTGTTGCCTGAATCTAAAGTGTACGGATAAGAATGTGTTGGCAACAGGCAACACCAATTCTTGCCTGCCGCTTGTATTGAATGATTTCTTCTTCTTTCCACGCATTTCTCCAGCATGCATATGCACGGGATCGCGGGCGGCGGCGACTGGCGACGAGCGGTAGTTGTGGTTCTCCACGGACTAATATTGTCTTCCCATGTAGAATTATGTCTTTTCTTTATGTGTTGAGATGCAACTCGGTGTTCGCCGCGGTGGAAGACACGACCACGACCACGGCGAGGCATGGCTTGGCACTAAGAATAAAGAATTTACGACTTTTGTTGTATGCTTGCTTTGTATTTCTTCGACTTCTTCAGACTTCTGGCGTTGTCTTTTGTCCCATTTGTTGCCTGCGTCTGAATTCCAGGATGGCATTGTATTTTTTGCACCCTTCTTGCTTGATGCACACGAGCTTCGTCCGATCGACGTGCTTTTTGGCAGCATCAAATTATTCTCCAATTCCCCGATTCGTCATTTCTGCATGAATTCACAAAATTCGATGTAACATTAAATCGATCTGATTTGTATAGAATGTACATTGAATATTAGCGCGAATCACTGAATACCGAAATTACAGCCTTAGCAGGCGCAGGATGAATCACCCAAGAGAAATGTTGAGTTCTGAGTCTGAAAATAAACTAAGCCCGTACAAAGTACAGAGCGCTGGAGATTAATACCTTTTTGAACGAGCCAGGTGAGGCAGACAGCGAGTGTTGCTCAAAGAGAAATTAAGAAGGAGTATCATGCATTAAACACAAATAATACTGCTCGGTTACTGTTCTGTTCCCAGAAAAGTCTGCACTTGTGAATGTGAACGTGCACACGTGAGCTTAGGCTCGAGCTGCCATTCAGGCAGCCCAGGTTATTAAAATCCTTTGATGTTTCTGCACCGTAATAACGCAACGTGAATGTTCCCTCTTAATTAGATTTACCCTAATAAGGATTACAACAACGATACGATACTAGAAACCAGAAATCAAAGCAGGCAGGCAGGCATCAATGCAAGCGTAAATACATAAATATGCTGGACTTAATTTAATATAATGCTATGACGCGAGCGAGCTTGGAGCTTGTTTATGCCATAAATCTTCAAAGCGGTGGAAATAATGATTTGAAAAATGAGAACAAGTCCAAAAACAAGCAGAGAAACCAACAAAAAATTCCAGTAGCCCGTTCCTGAATAAATACCATCAATCGTAATTGCACGCAACATGAAATACTAATTTGCGTCTTGCCAGTTCATTAAAAATTGAACCGGAGCTTTTGTCCGCAGTTAATGGAGTTTCAATGCTGCTAAATTACGCGTGCATGCTCGGTGAATAATAAATACTCATTTGTGTACCTTGGATTCGATACCCGAGTCGTATTTCTGTAACTGCACTCGAGTACCTCGTAATTCTTTTTATACAACCCCGTACTGGCTTAAATTTCAATAAATTCACTTCAATTTTTATGCCCGTAATGTTTTTCTCAAGTTTAAGCCCATTACAGGCGCGCATGTGGGGTGCGGCGTGTAGCGTGTTGTAATGGAGTAAGCTATTTAAGAGAAAAGGAAAGGGTTGCGTATTGGAGTTGACTACTGTGCAGTCAGTTATGTGATCATTTTGGTAAGAATTTATGAACCACCAAGAAAAAGACCGGCAGTAGAAAAGAGCGAGATCGAAGACTCGTACAGAAATGAACGTGGATTGGTATTGACGTTATAAGCGACCTGGGAACCCAAAATGCACTCCACTCGAATGACTGCTCGCTCGAACTTGGCCTGGCTGGTAATAAAAATATGAGAAAGGGGAAAACACAAATACAACGTGCAACACAAAATACAAAAAGAAAGCGAAACGAAATGAGGTACTCAAAGAAATAAAAGAGAAAGGGGAGAAAGTGCATCGATGCATCGTATGGCATGGCTTGGCGAGGAAGTGAAAGAGAAACTATTTGAAGAAAGTGCAGCAGGACGACCGCTGAAAGCATAAAAATAAATTCTGTCTATTAAATACAATGTACGCACGGGGTGCGGGCTTTGTTGCACTAAAATGCACCGTGCGGGAGGGAATTATTGTTCTTACGGGAGGCTACCTGCTTGCTTTGCTTGTTCGGCACGTCAGTGTCTTTGATCTCTACTGCCTTGCCATTCTGTGAAAGAAAGCAAGACGAAAAGCTCGGCCGCGTCGTCGAGATTGAAAAATATTGTGATGTAATAGAATTGTGGTACATTACTTAAAATACGCAACGAGCAACGCAACGAGCAGCACAAGTAAATGTATTCATTGTAATTCGCGTAGCGAGAGCGGCGAGCGCGGGCGTGTGTAATGGAAAATAAGTGCTCTGAAAGTGTGAAATAAAGATCACACATTACAAAGCCCGTGAACACTGAACTGAGCAGAACAGTGAACAAAGATGATGACAAAGAGTAATGCTGGGAAAATTATCATAGTGCATTGCATGCATGTTTCTCTCGTCGTCGGTGTCTCTTCCCCTCGCTTCGCCGGTGTAATACTTTCCTTCTGCTTTCACCTCGTGCGTTGGTGCATTCTGCAGTCTGCATGCAGTTCGATTCCCACAATCTACGAAAATTACACTCATTAGCTCCCTTCCTCCTGTTCTCTTCCTGCTCTATAGGTAACGGACGACGAAGACGTCTTTGTCTTTTCTTCGATTCCCCTGCACCACGTTGCAATCCCGTTGCATTTTTTAAATGAATAATGCATGATTACAGATTATGCGTACGTTTTTGCTGCTTTTACGTTTACCTACGTTGCACTTTTCGGTAATGGCAATGACAAAGGTGGTAGTCGTCGAAATTGATTGTCGTCCGTAATTCTTATTTCAAAGAAACCCCCGGCCACGTTAACCGATGGTTGATGTTGAGCGAAGCAATTCTGTTTGATTAGTGCGTCTGTGACGGGTTGATAATGATAAATGATGTCGTACGCGTTCGGTAATTTACGCTTTCCGCGAGTTACGAGTTCGTTATGTGTACCTGATAGTAATAGAATTACTGCATCATCACATTATAATTTATTATGATGATCTCCCATTAAGAGTACGCGGGCGCGTACGAGTACTAGGGAGAGATGATCCTCATTATATTTTACTATTACTATTATTACTGCTGTCAGGTACAACCTGGGCTAGGGCTTGGTCGTTTGGTCTTTATTCTGCTCTTTTCCCTGCCAGCTCGCGAGTCACAATTCACGACGCTTTGACGGAACCGTCGTCTCGTGAAGACTTGAATTCAATTTGAACATGTGACATGGATTTTTATACTGGCGCTCTACGCTCGAGGAAGTTATAGAAATACCCGTCTTGTGTCTTGCAAACAGATTCTTGGATTTTATTACGGGAACCCTGACTGTGCTAAAATGGGATTCAGCGTTCCGTGCGCCGGAAAAATTGGATACGAAATGAATGAACGTAAAACACGATACACGACGACGAAATTAGGTGGAAACTTCTGTCGTGGTCGCATTGCATTGCCTGAATGGTGCTGGAGTAATGAGCATATTTTGGGAAAGTGCGTGCACTCCACCGTGTACGACGAAAATTCAGGCGACTCGATTCACTCACGGTACATGCGTAACTGTGCATAATATGATGATGATGATGATCCTCAAGTGATTTTGAACAATAACAAAGTACGATGATCATTTACTTGCTCAGCTCAGGTTCACATTTGTGAGGGTTGAAGTTAAAGTTAAATGATTTCGATTTTCTAATTTGGCTGCACACTGGCTGGCTATTCCAGTTGCTGCTTGTTGGGGTCGGAGTTGAAGATTGAGAATCTATTCAAATCACCCTCTTGTTTGTAATTCGCAAAGGTAACAAGAATGGCATTGCCAAATCCTCATGCCCGCATTTGAATTCTGCATTGTGATTGGGTAACCCACCGTGAAACTTATTGACTCGTAAATTGTGAATTGCAGCTTGTGAATTGTGAAGAAAAATATAAAATAATTGGACTGACGACATCTAAAGTGAATGGGAGAATTCTTTAAGTCGCAGTCGAATCGAAGTCGAAGTGGAGACTTGCCTTTTTCTTATTGAAACATTTGCCGTTTGCAACTTGACAGGAGCTCAGCAATCACGACCGAGTCAGTAGTCGCTGTCGGGAGTGAGTTATGTCCATTTTTGGTTGGGTGCACAAATATTTCATCACAGATCAAAAAATAAAGAAGAGAAGCAAGTGGCAACAGTGGCAGGGTAGGACTTTAGTTTGGCAGTTGGCTTTGGCTTTGGCTACAACAAGACCAAGTCAAAATTGGAAACTTTCTTGAGCTTTCGCTGTCCGTCCTTTTCCATTTCCAAGTTGTCCACACCGTCCTCACTCAAGCGGCATTTCTTGATATTAAAGTTTTGAGCTGTTGACGCTTTTTTGATTTTGGTGACCAATCACTGCTAAAAGACGCAAGGCGGATTCGAGTCCGAGTTGTCTTCGCTTTTAATAATAAAGGGCATCCTCGCAGCAATACCGCACCACACCGTCCTGACGTTGAAGTTTTATTGGAAGGGTTCAAAAATTAAGCTTTGGACAACTCAAAATACTGCTCCATCACACACCTCAGGTTACGTATTTCATATTTTATTTCTTTCTTTAACTCTTCAATGGCGTGCGTGTTCCTCTTTCAAGAAACGAGCTCTCTGGCCATTAACTATTTTGTCGGATTGCGAAATTCTTGCCTGAGTCGAACCAAGATTCGATGTACTTGATCAATTGAAGCTGACAATAAAGCTGAATCCTTTAAAAGCTGTGCCATTTTAATGCGGCTCGCTTCTGCTTGACTTGATTCGAATACAAAAATCTTATCACGCACAAAAACCGTGCGAATCAGATTCAGTGCGCAGACACAAAAAGGCAAAGTCAGTGCGCTGTGCGTGTAAACAGAGGATTTTTATTAATATGTGACATGAGTGACGACTGACAAGTCAGAAAAGGCCCAAGAACCAAGAATAAGATTAATGGTAAGAAGAAATTGCATTGCATCCCATTGCATTGCGAAACGATATTATGCAATACAAGCACGCATTATAATTATGCTGTCCACATCTTTTCTCAGGCTCGGCTGGCAGGGCCCATCTTTTGTTCGTACGCTTCCCCTCCCGTAGTTTTTGCAAGCAGGAAGGTTCGATTGTCGGCTCAGCTGCACGTCTGTCTTCGCCATCGCCTGCGTCTTCCGAGATTCATTTTATTGATAAGGATATCGCATTTAATAGCTTATGTCAGTTGAGTCTTGAGAAGCTGCGATAGAACATCGACGGCGATGGCGACGGCATGTCTTGTTTCCAGCTCCAACTGCAATCAAGATCAATGAATCTGTGAAAACTTTGGAACTTTGTGGTCTTGGAAATCTTGAGATGCGGTCGTACTGCACTTAAACTGCATTTCATTGCATTGCCATTGCGCTTCCGGTAGCTCAGCGTGAATGTCCGTCCGATACGCGATACAGATGCCAATTTGATATTGCGGTCTGGACAATGCAATAGCGGCGACAAGCGAGCTGGGCGCCGCTTTTTATCTTCGGGAATCTTTCATTTATCGTGTGTGCTCAAAAGTTTGCGGAGCTTCTTCGAACAAAGTAACGAACGCACAAATCTGTGAACGCATTTTCCAATGTGAATGTGATGGATTTCATTTGGAGTGGACAGATTTTATTGCGTATAACGTTCATAACAGTGAACACAATAACGTCCATTCTGATCTATTGCTGTCTTCGTCGATTTAGTACAATATTCAAGCTTTTATTTCTATTTTCACGAATTTCATTGCATTGCAATGCACAATTTACAATGCACTGTGAATTGTGAAGAAATACCGACAAAGGCACAACGCTGTACTGACTGCGAATACTGATTCAGGTTCGTAGAACAATTATTTCTTTTTATTCGTCAGATGCAGAAGAAACAGTATTATGATTCTTGATTCTCACACAAACGTTGACGTTCTCAGTAATCAGCAGTGTCCGAGTTTGGATGTGAGATCGTGCAATTATGATCTATTCAATGAATGAGGTACTGATTACTATTGCTGATGATTATAAGTATAATTGTGACAATGGCCATTTATACAACGGACTCCATTGCTACTGACGGAGTCAAAGCAAAAAGTTACGAAGGCAAATTCGGAAGCAAGCATTAACAGGGTAACAGTCCAGCAGAAGAAGCCGTTTATATTCAGCCAATGTTTTTCTTATACAAGCATTGAACTCTCAGATGCATATTTCGAGCGCTAAAATGATTTTGTATCTGCAAGCAAATAAAGGTCGCAAGAACCTGATATACGATTACCGTTATTGATTACCCAAGTAATTCGCCACAATTATCTCAATTCCGTAATTATCGTAAATGGGTGGTCATTGAAGTTTCTTCCATCTTCGCTCTACTGGGATGGCGTTTGTGCAGGACACCGGACACGCAACTTTTCTTCTTCCCTCTGAAATGGATTTGGCGTCTCGGGGCCGCTGAATAATAAATGTAATTGAAAATTACTTAAAAGGGCCACTAAAGCATGTGACATGACAAAAATAAAAATCCGACTGGCCAGGCGATTCAGGCAAGAAGCAAGTCGACGCCTGATAATCCATTAAATGCTCAAGCCTCTTTTCTTAGCTTACAATCTGAGGGCTGCTGTTCAAATCCGAACTCGTATCCAAGCAAAGGTAATTCCAATTCCCAAAAGTATCCTGGCGTGACGTGGCGGTGGCCAGGCCAAAGTGAAAGCATAAATGTAAAAAGAAAAAGCGGCAGCGGCAGCAACACGACAATGAATGAACCTGAACTTTTCCCCAACTTCATGTTCGGTGCAGTGGTTTGGTTTGGTTCTTTGGTTTGGTTTTAACCGATTCGCTTGAATGCGTAAAAAGCATTTCATTCCACGTTGCATTTCGCTTTGCGTTCGCATTCGCCCTCGACTGGCCTCGCGTCGCCACGCTTTCTCCTTCCGATGCAATGAAACTGCATTCTTTCCATTATTCCATCGTAATTCTGGTCTTTTGGCAATGGACCGCTTGTTGCAGTTGCAGCAGACTTTGGGTGTATTTTCGGACCGATGCTTATGGGCCACTTGAGAATTCTCACTCTTTCTTCCAAATCCCTGGAAAAGTTTCCGTAAGAAAAATGCGAGAGCGGCGGCATCTTATTGGCATTGGCACCGACTTGGCGAGAATTTCGAGTTGAAGGGTTCAATGAATTCCTGGCCCTAGCGTCGGTGTTCGAATAATTAATGTATTATCTTACATTTAGGAAAATAGATAAGATTATGGCCAAGAGAGCCATGCCATGCGCATACAATTGCAGAGTATTTTCTCATTTTGCAATTTGGGAATTGTGCTTGAGTACCGCATTTAAAGAGTTATGGCCACTTTAAATCCTAAAATCCCGTTTATCCTTACTGCCGTACCTTTTTCCTTTTAATTTAATACATTTGGGGTAAATTCCCGTATTACAAAATTCAGAGTTCCATAACATGCATGAGCTATTAAAAAACACGGCACAGGGTAATAAAAACCGGCACCATGCATGTATTATACAGAAGCAGTCGTAGTCGTAAAATGAGCCCACGCGTAAAACACGATACGAATTTATACACGTTTTCATATAATAAGCCAAATAATACAGTACAGGCTTTCGTTTTTGTTTCGGGGCCCGTCTGTCCCACCGAGCGTATACTTCTAATTACCACAGTGCAATAAAATACCATACATTATTCTGAACTAGTTCTCGTACCCATGCGTATTATACGGATTATGGCTGCGTGCTTGCATATCGTAATAGATAAGAGTAAGAGAAAATTATAAAGAGAAAGTCATAACTCATAAAAGTAAGACCCCGAAAATACTTGAGCGTTACTCGAATTTCTCCCATAAAACACAAATGCAATCCAACGCAGCGAGAAATGGTGTAGAAAGAACATTTGCCATTTGCCTTTTCGTATCGTTATTCGTATTCGTATCGATTTCGGTCATTAAAATGAGCCTTGCTGGTTTATAAATGCTAAAGACCGGTACAATGCTATTTCGGCGTATTTCTCAACTCTTGACTTTCTACGTTTTAGATTCGTTGTCCAAAACTTTGTACTTTTATAGTTTTGATAAGGTAAATAAGATTTTTGAACCCACGCTGGTCTATTGACTAATTCTCAAGGCGATTTGTACTTGTCTGCGTTGCAGGAGCGGCTTGGTTGTGTCGAGTGTTCAACTGGCTGGACAAACAACGGGCCTGCCTGGTCAACATTAATTTGTCCAACGAGTGCAGTGCAGTGCAGGAGCCCAGGAGGAGTTGCATTCTGAAAATGCGTGCAGATTAAATCTAGTGCAATTAGTCACTCGTACATAAATTTGCAATGGACTCGAGTACGCAACGACGGGCATCAAAATTGGAACCATGGAGTCGGGTTCGGAGAGTGCGAGCTGGCCAGCTTTTAATTATCTACGCGCTCTTCACACAAGTGGGAATCTCAGCTCTCGATACAGGTAAGATGATGATAAGCCGCCACAAAATGATTTCAAACTTCTATCTACTAAGCACATAGGAAAATAGATATTGAAGGTTTGGTTTGCTAACAGGATCCTGTTCAAGTGCACTGGGCATGGAATCGTACGAAATCCCAGATTCGGACATAACCGCTTCAAGTTCATTCGATGCAGGAAATGTCGGACCACAAAATGCAAGGTAATAAAATGCCATCATGAACAAAACCTTTCTGCATTTATTATGGCTCGCCAATAAATTAATGCTATTAATTCTCGCTGCAGCAATGCAGGGCGCGTTCGCATGCATTAGCATTTCCAATCGCGTGCTCGCTTGGTTTGGTTTCATGCCATGCTTGTGCGTGCTTGTAATTGAACCAGTCATGTTTGTTTATGGCATTAGCATGTATCGTCATCGCCATACATTTAATTACAAAGCCGGGAGCTGTTTCTTTCCTGATCAATTTCTGCTGCTGCTCTGCTTAGCATTCGCTGCTTGCCGATTGCAGTCCAGTGCAGAAGTGTGAGAGTATTGTTTATTCTGACCAGGTGCTAATCATTCGTAATTATCAGAAGGGAAAGTGCGAACAAGGCAAACGCGGTATGGGCGGCAAAAAAGCAGCGTAGCTCATCATCAAAATGATTCCTAATACGCATGCAAGTGCACGCGCATGAAAATCAATTGTATTTTTTCCAAGGGTGCGAGTTTCTAACAGAAGATCATTACAGGCGTAGGGAAGTTCTTCATTTAAGGCTGGATGATGACGGAGATGCACCGAAAATGATCATGATACTCGTCTTTATTGCACTTGATGATCATTAGCGATCAAAAACAAAGATATCAAAATGAGTTGCAATGAACTGGCAAGTATGAAGTACTCGTACATGCGCGATAAAGAGAAAAATTTCATTAGCGCGCTTTCAGGAGGGCATCAAGTTGTATTTGGACCCAAGGACCCATTTTCTAATGAATATCCTTATCAGGCTTCAGGGGTCTAATGTAGGCGGACATTTTTTAATAATCGGAAGCATAATTTTGATTTTTGAGTCCAATAAACGGAAACACGGAAGAAACTCCAACTAGAAGATGCGGCCCAGCTTAGAAACCCTTTAACGATTTTAATTTTTGCTTCGTTACTACAGAGGTACAAAAGATTTTATGTTGGGAAGAGTTCCTTCGAAATTGATAATAAATTAAGGTAGGCTTTCACACAATAAATTACCGAATGGGTTTTAATGTCCAGCCTCACCGTAAATTCAATTAAATGCTTGCCCCATAAATTATCAAACATGTTTACGTAGCATCACGCATAAAATAAAATGCAAACCGACAAAAAGCAGATTGCAGATGGACAACAGCGACATGCTTAGCATTACGTAAATTGAAAAACTACGTACATGAAAATGGCATTATCCATTACGCTTACTTAGGCGAACGGTACGGTTATAACAATAATCCACAGAACAGTAGAGACTCATTGTAAAATCGGTTCACCAACCAGACCAGACCAGGCCAACTTTGTCCATTTCCAAAATTCACCGAAAGCAAGAACAAGAATGGAAAGTCTGAACCATTTCCATGTTCTACAAGAACAAGAGTGTGGATTTAAATCATGCCATGCTAATGCAAGCACAAGCAAGCAACAAACGCATTACGGACAAAAACTGTCCTTTTGTTCGTTCAAGTCACCCTCGTCAGTTCCCAGTTGGTTTGCTCTGCTCTATATTGAAAAGATTGAAAAGAGAATCTCTTCTAGATTTTGTCCTCCGTCCGTGACTAATTAGTATGATTAATTAGACACGTGACAGATCCTTTATCTTTCTGTTTCTGCTGCCTGTCTGCCAGCAGAGATCTGCCACCGGAGCAAAAGTGGCTGGCCAAGTAGCTCGTTGCCTTTACCGCAGGAAAGGAAAGACTAAAGACGTTTCACATTGGACGTTAACGAGTAAATGTTGAAAGATGAGCCAGCCGAATGTCGTACACTGAACACTGCCATGCTGCTATGTAGTACATCAATCTGGAACTGGAATGCAGGCACAAAAACTGGGCCATGATGCGAAATATTCAAGCGTAATAGCTTCCAGCTGAGTACACACTGCTGCCGAAGATTAGCCCGACAACTGACAACAATGAAAAATCATAGAATCTTTCAGTTGCCTTGTGAGGATGCGAAGTCACGTCACGTCATATCACATCATGTCAAACTAGGAATCCATAAAGATAATGATAGCCTGATGCCTGACCGTTCAGATACAACTTTTAATTACAACGTATTTTGCAATGCACTTGTATGATTTTGCTCTCGGCTGTTGGCGCTGGCTACAATAATTAGAAATTGTGCCGTGCCGCGCTGTGTAGTGTTAGTCATCTGTTCTGGGCTGATTAATTAAAATTGTACTTCATACCTGAGACTACCGAGATAGTAGTCCAGTGCGTACGCGTAATCTGGTCGCAGAATCATTAGCCACAGGAATCATACTCGTATGGCTTTAGTTCTAATTAATATTGCACCGTCCTGTGAGGAGTGCTGTGCCTGTTGCGGCAGCGAGAAGCTGTTTCAAAAGGAGATCGAGATCAAAGCTTTGTTGGTGTTGGTACTGCAGTGATCGGATTTTATGATTTGTAGTTCGTGGGTTTCTTTTGATGGGCGGGCGGCGTGTCGATGTATCGAATATCAAGCATTAAAGCTCCAGCAAAAGCGGAGGACTTCCTCAAGATTCTCACTCACTGAACCAAAGCAAGCAAGCTAAAACCGAGGCGAAGTCCCTTCAAAATGTGGTACCAATAAATTGGTGCCTGGCCTGTGCTCAGGCGGCAGAGAAGGAAACGAATTCCCAACACTTTGTTACTAATAATCAATTAAAGACTCAAATGAAGCGGTGCACATTAACTAATAACGTGGCGCTTGCGCTTCGTGACATCCGTCGCCTAAATTTGGAATCCATTGCATATTGCATTGCATGATTGGGCAGGGCAGCCAACAGCATTGACATATGGTATGAATGAACGCTTCAAAACGCAAATAAGATGAGCTCAACCACGGCCAAAACCGCGGTCCGTCCCCATAATTCTTAATTGCAGTACGCATTGCGTGGCTGTCGTAGTCGCTGATGTTTGTTTGTTGTTCAGACACGCTACGCATTAAACACAATACGTGTCGCATAAAAATGAATTCGTGCCGATAATTATAGACGGTCTATTTTTAATTAAATTGAAATATTTTAAAAATTGGACTGAAAAGCCTGCGAGCAGCAGCAGCTGCGTCAAGTTTTCTACGCATCGTAGGGTGTTCAAACGGGGTTTACGTGTTATGTGTGTTTCGTGCAGTGTGCTGACGGATGACGGAGCGATGAACCACAGAGCAAGCATTCGTGCTATTATTCTACAACGTTCCGGACTCCTGCGCCTGGTGATTGATGATTAATTGTTATCAATTTCAACGGGAGAATAGAGTCACCCGGCTAATAACGAGCGTAATGAATGAATTCATGACAATACGCCTCAGTGACTCAATGCGCATTGGTATACTGCTCTTTTGACGTGGCGATTGCATAATAGGCTAAATATTAAATTTAGGGTTCCATTGATCATTCACCGTTTGGGCACACAAAAGAAAAATGTGGACACGCACACGGATGCACGCCGCGATTGTATCCCGCATTCCTGATTCTTGGCTGATGACTGTCGAGACGAGCGATCGACTTATGCAATGAGCAACAGCAAGCAAACCCCAACCCAAGTACAAAGTACAATTGCTCAATGTGCCGGTGTCAGCATTCGGTTTACAGTCGGAGAAGAGGTTTAGACCCTGATCGCTCTGATCAAGTTCCGGAACATATCGCGATAGAGGAGAACCAGGCCTGGTTAGCCATGTGTGCTTTTCTTTTATTGCACTGAGCGGAGCAACAATCGTCTGTTATATCATGTGCATTACTCCATGGACACGGACGTCGGTGTATTGCGATCAGCAGATCTCTTGAAAATCTTGACTTCGCTGCTCATCCAGTTTCGATACCAGTAGCATAACTATAAGAGAGATGTGATTTTAATCGATCTTGGAATGAACTCGAATTATGATTCGCTGTAAACGCAGTTAAATTCATCTTGAAAGTCTGCACCTATTTTATAGCACAAGTAAAGGTACTAAAAACTTTGTAATATAGAATGACGCGTAAGTCTTATTTTTAGGCGGAAACAAGACTTGATCCTTCGAACTTGGGCAGAGTTACGTGAAGATGCGCGATGTGCAATGGATAGACTTTTTCGAAGCCTTACAATGCAACGGAATGAAGAACTGATGTTCACGGTTGTTAATTCAGTATTCACAGTTCACGCAGCATTTTGTCTGCATTGTTGTGGAATTTCTATTAATTCGGTGAAATAAAAGGCTGAAAGTTATTTTGAAGGGTTCTTTACAGTTTACAAACGAAAAATAAATTAAATACACGAAAAGTAAACATAAGCATGTTTTAGTGCTCAACCCAGCGCAGCATCAACATGACAAGGCACCAGGCACTGAAGTCTAGATAGAAAATTAATTTGACATGGACACACAAATATAAAATACAAATACCATTAACGGAATACATGAACAAATACATGCTGGTCCTCATACACGTACTTTTGTAACAATGGGCAATGAATCTGATGCATTAAAACTTAAAAATAGTAATGTACATTGTTGGGCATTAATTTCCTGACTTTGCGTTGCTCACAATCCACAATCCTTCTTTTGATTGTACGCAGGGCACTTGAAGTGAATCGAAATTCAGTTGTTGCTGGTTTAAATCAGTAATTCAAGCTTCCATTTCCGAGAATCACATCAAATCACTAATGAAATTGGCTGAGCCATCGATACCAGACCCAATTCTGAGGTTTTGCTAATGAACCGTTGACTGTCACATAATTTACCAACAGCATGCCTCACAGAAGTCAAGTGCAATGTCATTAATAAGATTACGCTAAACCGAACTGAACTTCTGCAGTGATGTGAAAAACTTCCGCCTAGGAATTTACACGAGGAAGGCTCCCGCACCAGTAAAACTGAAATTAAAGAGTTGAAGTCAGAGTTGCTTGGGAATGACAGGCTCAAGCTGAAGCACCAGTTTTTTACTTTTACGTACCGAGTCGGTGAGCAGCATCGGCATCGGCATAGTTGAGCGGAAATTAATGAGCTTGATAAATGTATGGGAAAATGTCGGGCCTGAAACTAATAAAAACGATTTACATGAGCAGCGTAACGTAATTTGGTTAAGTACGATGCGAAGATGCGGAGAGACTCGATGCGATGGTGCAGTGATTGATTGATTTGAGGTATCTTGCGATTTGAAAGTGAGGAATGTACAGGGCCCGATGCACATGTGGCCCGCGTGGCTTGGATCCGAGTGAGAGTGTGATGCGAGGTTGAATTTTGAGATAATCATTTAATTTGACAAGATGCGGAGACACAAACCATAAATTGCTGTCGATCAAAGACGCGGAAATGAACGCATACACGCACGTTCAAACTTTTTAAGTAGTAGTGTTTAAGAAGAAATTTACTACACATTCAACTGGCGTGGAGGTTTCATTTAATCGTTTCTAGTAAATACAATACAATTGCGTTTTAAGTTTTACGAAGTGTTAATCGTAAAGGGTTAACTTGAATTGTCTCCGTCCATGATTCTTCGTGATCTTAATCTGAGTAGATCTTGAAATATGAGACCAGTCATCGGTCGGAGTAGTCAAAGAAGGCTCGTATGCTAGTTATTATTATTTTATTACTGGGTGAAATTGATAAGGATCTTCCCTTCTCTCCAGTTACATGTTTCGTTGTCTTGTGCTTGGTACTTGTGCTTAAGCATGCTTGCGAGAACGATGGTTCGGTGAATCTATCTTTTGTCACGGGTCGGCCGGATCCTTTGACTCGGTTGGTTTTGGGCTCAGGCTTCGTGTACAGTTTAGGAACTGGTTTCAAATATACAACTGAATTTCTTTTCTTCTTTTTACAGGGTTCGTGTCGAGAAATTAGGAGGTGCTTGGTGTCCCAAGAATCAGGTTACTTCAGAAGCTGAAGAATGGCTGCAGGTACGTTGTGTCATGAATTTGTGGACGGTGGACGCGGTGGGTCAGAGCGTATGTTGGTTGGTCATACGGGTGAGAGCTGGTAGCGAGCGGTGCGACGAATCGTTGAGACGAGAAACCAGTACAGCGAGCTCATCTGGAGTGCAGAGTGAGGAGGGACGCTCTGACCCACCACCTAAAACTTGTGACTCGTGACACCACCATTATCATTAACTACGTCTATCTTTAATTTTATTCCAAAAACCGACGCCATACTTGATTTAAAATCATCCCCAATCAGGGGTAAACGTTTGGATCGATAATTTTCTAACACTTAGCCTCAAGTAGGGTTTTACTCATGTCGCATTCTCATTAATCGCCAATTGCATTCTTTGTTCTTCAGGTTGATCTTCACACTGTCCAAGTCATCACAGCCACCGAAACACAAGGGCGATTCGGCAATGGCCAAGGGCAAGAATACACGGAACAATATATCGTGTCATATTGGAGGCCAGAATTGGGAAAATGGGTGCGCTATCGCGACGCAGGTGGAAACGAAGTAAGCCCCAATGTCCAACACTTCGAAAAGATTTTTCTTTGCCGATAACTCTTAATATATCGTTCTGTGAAATTGAAACTTTAATAATTTAATTCAGCACTTTAATTAGATTAGATTAGAATTATTCCTCTAGTCATTATCGTCTTCATCGTTCTGACTGGCATAAAGATTTAATTTAGTTACTGGCTTCCTTCGGTCTGGAACTCATCTGCCCGCGTACAGATTGGACTCCCGAGCTAAGATCGACTTTGCAACCTAAATTCAATTTAATTTAATGCAATTTAGTAAATTGGATTAGATTTCCTTCTAGCAGCAGCAGAAACAGCAGCGGCGATTGCAATAATACAATTGGAATGGGAATCTATTCACTCTGGGCATTCGCATTCGGTTTATTGTTATTATTATGAATGAATGAAGAAAGAGAGCACTTCATCCAAATGAAGTTCGTTTTCTTTTGATGCCCGAATTCCGAATCTTGTGCTATTACTTTTGTGCCAGTGCTCCGTTTACCTTCCTAGATTTCCCAGCTGCGCCATACTTCTGTCCATTACCCTCTATATTCGTGTGATAACAATAAATGTAAACACTGAAAGAGCTCGCTAGCAGAGCAGAGCGCATTAAGTGTAATATATTCATTGGAAATTGGAATTGATGAACAATGCTTTAGGTAGATGGTAGATTGAGAATTTGAATTGCAGTTGAGGGAATAGCTTAACCTCTCCTTACCTGAACCTGAAATCGGCAACGGCAACCCTTTCTTCCTAGCTGGCTAATGTAATTGAATTCATACTAATACGCACTTCCTTCTGCTGTTTTGTAATCGCAGATTCTCAAGGCCAACATAAATACGTATCTGGCCGTCAAAACGGAACTGAATCCACCGATTATCGCATCAAAGCTACGTTTTCTGCCGTACAGCCTTCACAGACGCACTGTGTGTATGCGGGTGGAAATCTATGGCTGTCCATATCGTGGTAAGTTCTTGACTCGAGCTCTGAGGGCTATCCGGGCTAATTGAGTTTCATTGCCACTGGAACGCGTTCACATTCATTCATTCATTTCCCAAATTCCTTTGTAGGCAGCAGTAAGAAGTCGACACAAAGTTGAAAGTGCAAAATCATGCTCCCGGTTACCAGTCACTCTCTTCTGTCTGATGGTCCCATTTGCCCCATAAACCTGCCTTAAGCAACACTTTCCGCTGTAGAACTCGATCCGTATTCAGCTCGCGACAGGCAAATTGAAACAAAGTGTCAGGATTTTAAGTGCTCTGTGGCGGAAGAAACAAGATTTGCTTCCGGGGCCGCGGTCGCAGTTCTGTTCTCAGTTCAGCTGACTAGTGACACGCTCACGGCAGCAGAACAGAACATTTGGAATTTACTTTCTTGCCGTCGTGATTATTGAGGCCCTCCATTTCCATTGCCATAATAATCGTATTTCACTTTCACATCGGGCAGCAGAGCAGGTAAATGGAGCAGGCAGCTCAGAACACGAAGAACATAATCCGAGTCCAGGCCAAGCCAATATTTTCTCATTTCAATTTAATGAAAGAAGTGGCTCGGGCTCGACACGAGCTGCGAGGGAAAGTGCGAATGACTTTCGTCCATCGAGTCGAGTCGAGTAAAATTGTCGCCGGCGCACTTTATCCATCCTCACCGCTTACTACGAGATGAAAGAAATGATATCGAGCAGGCAAGCAATGGGAAACGCCAAACACAAACGCAAATGGACTGAGAAAGTAAATTGATTAAATTAAATTTGGGTTAATGGGTTCGTTACATGAGCCTGGCCAGCTGATGTTTCTTATCTCGTCATGAACCTTCTTGCTCTTGCCCGCTAGCTCGCTGCCAGTGCGTTCCAGGAATTTAGGAATTACTTACTAATTGCCTGGCTTGGCACATGGCACTGACACGAGTTCATTGCAGACTGCATTCGCATTTTATATGCAGGTCCACGCCCGCGCCCGCATCACAGCACAGCGTCTTGTATTTTAATTAGTTCTTTAACACTTGCAATATATTTCTGGAATGGTACTTTAAATTTTGCATTTTGCTCTTTCTCTGCCGCGTTCGCAGATGGGTTGATAAGCTACACGATGCCACAAGGCAGCAAGCGTGGCGACAGCTGGAATTTCTACGATCACACGTACGATGGTTTATGGGAAGGCAACGTTCTCAAGAATGGGCTCGGAGCACTTGTTGATGGTCGTGGTGGCCCAGATAACTTCAAAGATGACTACTACGGTCATGAACGAGGTAACCTCATAAACTATTATCTCACTTTTTATGATGGCGGCAATTTGCCGTGAATTTCCATGAAAGTCGTGACCCAGAGCTTAAATTGAATACGAAAACAGCAAATAGTACAAAGTGGAAACTCGAAACTGCGTATGCACGAAGAGCAGACAAAGCCAAACAAATTAGAACATTAACTTAAAAATAATGGATTTCAATTTTCAGCGCCTCAACTTGTTAATAGTTCCAGTCAACATGTGGGCTCCATTGCGCGGCAGCACCACCATTTCAGCCTCGCATCCCTTTGTCCACTCTTCCATTCGAATTTATTTACTCAGTGACTTCTGGAATTTTTCAGAAACATTTCTGTTACGGCCGACTATCGTATTGTCCCTAATTCGAACAGCACGCACATTAACTAAAAAAGAAACTGCACAATGAAGGAATCTGTTCACTGCTCATTCATTCCAGTTGAGTTTATTCAGGCGCGAGGGCTGAGCAGAAGCAGGCCGTAACAATAAAAATGCCCGAGCCAGGCCACGGCAGGCTAGAAATGCATCGGTAAATATTTGTGTAAAGTTTTATCACCACCGATGCGGTGCACGGAGCAGCTGCCTCGAACCCAAACCCCGATTTTGTGTTCTACTGACGTTGCTGTCCAAGACTAATTTTATGGGTCACGAGTTTCATGGCAGCAAATTGCTTGACCTTTGCGCATTGTAATCGTACGATGCCTCTTTCTTCTAGGCAAAGGGTGGGTCGGTTGGAAGAATGATTCACGAGCTGGCAACAGTCCGGTGGAAATCATTTTCAAGTTTGATGGTGTGCGAGAATTTTCTGGAGTTTATATCCACAGTTCCAATCAGTTTACGAAAGATGTTCAGGTAAGATAAGATAACTACAGTCCCTCATGGCTCGTCCTCGGGTCTTGATTCCTGTAGCCTCTGCTCTACGTTTCGTCAAAGCAGAGTCGTGAATGACCCAGTAATGCCCAGAAGCTATAATTACAGCGACAGCAAGAATGAGATAAATCATCCGTGTTCATTTCACTGCGTTGCAAGCGAATTTAATTAATGCGAAGCATTGGACCCACTTTATTTTAATTATAAGGTTATATGGCAAGGCAGTAGCAAGAGTCAGTACTGCTATGTCGTAAGCCGCGAGCATTTTGCAATGATTAATTAATTTCTGCGCGGAATAGAACATCTATTTTCGCTTACACACTTTACTTGGCTTCCCGTGCCTGTTGCTCGTTGCTCAACGCTGGCGAGTCTTGCTGCTGGCATTTGAATTATTTCTGGGCACTTGTACAAGTAAAAATCCTCATTAATTAGTCAAGTTCCATCGTTCCATGTTCATTACTTCATATGTCGAAAATGCGTTGTTCAGCTGTAGTTGCGAAACGAAAGTAGCGAAATGCCCACCGGGCCCACGGCGAGTTGAGCTACGAAATACGAATCTTAGCTCGTAAACTAGAAACTCAAACATAACAATGGAAGCCAGTCATGTCAAGCCAAAGTCGCAGCTTTCAAATGACTTAATTAAAGTTTTAGCTCCATTTTCGAATAAATTCCAAAGTTGTGCAGAGTGTTTTCAGTAGGAAAAGTAGAAAAGGGCGGAAATGTGCTCTAAAAGCATTTATTTGTGTTATATGAGCAGTATGAATTTTGAGATCGATTTTATTAAGCTCCGAGCATGAACGTGATGTATGAGCTTTCACTTTAAGTTCAAGAGTTGGAAATGCCATTTTCTTTTATTGCGACTTAAGACACTTATGAATCTTGAAACTGCAGTAAAGTTG
Organism: Mesaphorura yosii; assembly: GCA_009869945.1. Lineage (NCBI taxonomy): Eukaryota > Metazoa > Arthropoda > Collembola > Poduromorpha > Tullbergiidae > Mesaphorura > Mesaphorura yosii. Next base: position 186,110 of record WIXG01000075.1, read on the forward strand.
AAGACAAAATTTTCAATCGTAAACTAGTAAAAATTATGAGCGTCTGTTCATTATGAATGATAATTCCTTCATAGACGGCAATGCAATGCAAGTCAATGCGATCAATTAAAAGCAACCATCGGCCAATAAACCAGCAGATCTTTCCTCCAGGAATCTGTAGGTAATTCCAACAGCTTGCAAAATTTTGTGCTTTAACTTTGTAGAGTCGTTGAGCAATTTATGCCTCGTTAAAGATGTGATGAAACAAGACAGATCTATATGTTCATCGTTATGATACGAGTGCCAGGCCAACTTTTTCAATTCCCTACACACGCATTTCCGAAACTTGCTCTCAGCTCAGCGCAGCAGAACGCATAACATGTGGATCAGGTCATCATTACTATTATTATTGCCCCGAAGTTTTGTACATGTCTTGCACTTTTTTACGAGCGTGCGAGCATAAGGCTTATGACGAAAGTTTACTCTCTCACTCAATTCTTCATATTTTTTGTTGCCGCTGCCGTGTCTCTCGACCTAGCTGTAGTGTGTAGTCTGCTGTGTAAGACTGCTTTCAGTTCCTGGACCTGGAATTATCAAGATTAATTGAAAGTCATGCTATGTCATTATTACTATTGCTGCAACTCCGAATGTCAGGCGATTCGGGCCAGCGAAGGATGAGGCTGTAATTTATCAATTACGGAGTCAAGTGTTAGGCTAAGGCTAGAAAAGCAGTATGGCCTCGCAGTGGGCGTGCTGTGCTGTTTTATGAATGATTAAGTTGTACTCTGGGCAGGCATGATTCTTGCGAGAAAAGATTAAGATCCTTGTTTACATAACGTGTATATCAATAATGAACATGGTAAACCATGAGCAAAATGAGCACATCTTACAACAGTAGAAGCAGTGAAGAACAATTTAATAGCTGCAATGACCGCAAGCAATTTTCAAGCATTAATTAATACGCATCCAGGCCGGAGAATTCGAACTAAAGCATAAAACAAAGCCTATAAAATATGATCCGCTGTGCAAGTCACCGTTGCCGCGATCAAACACATAGAGCACGAAGCCGCACGGTCAGTGTGTACCCCAAAATGGAATTCTATAAAATCTGTCCGATGAAAACTTGTAAGATCATTGCTTGTTTTACTTGACATTGTCCCATAGCTGTAGCTGGTTGACTTTTTGCTGAAAACCGCATTCAAATCTCTCTAGAATTCGCTGAGAAATTTCCCCTTAAACTTCGGAATTTTAATCTAATCGCCACTCAGTTTTGCGATTTTCCATGGTTGTTTGCTGCTCAGAACCTCCCATAACACGGAGAACGCCGGTACCTTTCCATGCATTCAACTTCCATATCTAGTCTATCCATTGATAACAATTTCCGGCCCTTACGATTAATACAATCAGAGTTATCTGGTTTTGAGAATGTGCACTTCTTCTGAATTGGCCCCCGTTTATCTGCTTCACTGATGGAAGCAAGTGTGTTGTTAAAGCTCTTGTGACAACATTGTCTCAGAAGATGTAGCCATTTCAAAGTGCCGCAACCTTGTCGCTTCTTCCGCTGCTAGCCATGCTCCCCGGATAAGAAAATCCAAAGTTACGAAGGGGCAGGTGCTGCAAATCTCTACGGGATCATATCTGGCGACCATAGAAATATCTCTTCTGAATTGCTGCAATCGCTGCCTCCTCTTCAATCTTTGCTTCCACCCGGTTCCACGGTGTCGTGACAATCCTACACTACCACCTCGACTTTGGCGTGTTTTTACGTGACTTCGTGTCAGCTGTCACCATTCCCTCAAATGACCACGAGAGGCTCGACACTCAACACATTTACATCTGAAATTATGCAGGAATTCCGAACTGCATTTAACAAAATACCTGTCTAACACACACACACAAATCTGCGAAGGCATAAGCACATAATGAATATGTGCTAATAAACTCGCCAATTATCCATTTGCGGGTAGGAATTTAAACTGGAATCTGTGAATTAATGTCAGAGACAAATTGGTTCAAGAAAAATTAGCCCGGATGATTTGGTATTTTCTTCCAATCGCAAATGTTTGAATGCCAAATGAATTTCTTCATATTCATGTTTTACAAGTGTGCGTACACGTGAGTTTTGACATGTAAACAAGACACTCGGCATGAATACATGATGCACTGGAAATATCATCAATAACCATCAACTGTCGACCTCAATCGAAGAATTCATATTTCCATCCCGCCACCGGTCGGCGCAGTCGGTAATATTGCGGTTAATGGGGTTCTCGACCGAAAATTATTAGAGCATAACCCGACACAAGCCAAGACTAAGACCAAAAGTTGTGAGCTGAGCTGAGCTGAGCCGTACACACGGGAAAGATAAAGATGAAAATATGTTCCGAGATACTTAATGATTATGTTTACCAAGCAGGAGCAGCCAGGCAGTATTTTTTTTGCATTAGCATAAGCGAAAGCAGGCGCACAGGCCGTCAGATATGATGAATGATAAATGATGATAATAATAGACTTGGAGTGTCAATTTATACATTCAATTTCATTTTTCATGTCGAGCATCTTCGTCGTCTTGTTCCTGTTCTTGTTCCCTGGCTTTCTTTACATGTGTTTACGGCTGTGAATTTTTTCCCCTACACGGTTAGGCTCCTTATTTTTTTGGCGTTCGGCCTCAATAAAATTGGAAGCTAGTATAGAATTGGCTCGCTTTTTATCCGCGAGTTGATGCGCACTAAAAGCGCACTCATATTTTAAAGACCACCATTTAAACTATGAGTGCGATGTTTTAAGTTTTACGATTGCACTTGTGTCTGCCCTTCAGCCTGTTGGCGTCTGTGAATTTTGATTCGTCCCTCGTGGCCATCTCGCCTCCGAGTTTCTCTGAGCATTTCAACAATAATTTTTGCATATTTTTACACGCATGCTTCAGAAGCCAGCCACACGCATGTAGTTTGTTGGTTTATCCACAATTTGTTGAGCTGCCGCATGCGACCATGTATTCCCATTACGATACATGAAAAGTATTTTTCTCAAGTATTCCAACATCTGACTTTAATTTATTGCCAATGCCATGTTTCCCGTGCCGGTCTGAGTGAAATGAACTTGAAAATACAACAGCCACAGTCACAATCCCGCAATGAATACACAAATAGCAATAAGAAGGTCGACAGTATTTTTAGCACCATTGCTGTTTACTAATGTGCTTCTTTCTTTTCAGGTCTTCAGTGAAGCCAAAGTGTACTTCAGCATCGGTGGCAAACTGTACTCGGAGCACCCAGTCAGCTTTGTCACAATGGAAGACTGCATATTTGAGGACCCGAAGAATATTTCCATCAAACTCCTTCATCGCGTCGGTGCTTACGTAAAGATTGAACTTTATTGGGCGGCAAAATGGATTATGATCAGCGAAATTACGTTCGAATCGAGTAAGTTTCCATAAAATTCGATCCAGCCATCTTTTTCAAGGGTTAATTCTATCTCAATGCTTGCAGGACCCATTGTCGGTAATTTCACGGATGAATCCATCGCAACTTCCGGTGTTGGAGCAGAACCAGTGACCACAGCAGCAGCGCCTTCTCCAATTGCAGAAGACAATGCGAACCCGAATCCAAATATCCTGCAAGCTCAGAGCGATGCATCGGAAGGGTTTGTCAATGGCGGCAAACGGGCAGCAGCGGCCGCTGCAGGTCACAGCCACAACCATCACGATGGCAGTTCAAGTAAGTAAAAGTCAAATCCAAGACTAGAAATAATACGCCAATTAGGAACAGGAACGAATTTGAGTCGAGTCTCAAATTGCTCGTGCCGTGCAATTTGAGTACTTTATTTACATTAGACGACTTTCTCTGCTCGTACCCATTTGCCATATTCTGTATTCAGAGTTATCCTTTAAAATATGACAGAATCGATTTTATCATTATTGGCATTACATTTTTACGACTATTTTTCTTGAAGGAGGCTCCTAACTGTGAAAGGTAACGGTAACTTGATAAAGTATTTCTGAACTAGCTTCAAGGAACAAGGTTTTCGTTTCAAGAAAGTACACTCCACAATTTGCTCACGCATTATTCAACCGAAGCGTAGAGAGACTTGACTCCGCTGCTCGCTCATCGCGGCTTCAGGAAATGCAGAATGATACGTGCATGCAAGTCATGTGTGTATGCACGCGCAGTGAAATGTTTTCCTTTCTGTTGCTCATTTCCAGAGCGTAAAATAAATATTAGATTAGACATAATACAGATAGACAGCCCACAGCAGCAGCCGGTTGTACACGGAAATGGGATGGCAGGCGCAGACATTTTCAAGAAAGAAATTGACAATTCGTGTTTTCCTTCAATGCCTCCAACAATGGAGCGTCTGACGGTTCTAGAACGACGATATTAACTTAATTTCGGTACAATGACTCCAGACATTCGTGTTCGCATTGAATAGGCGATGCTGATGTCCCTTAAATATTCTATTGTCATTACCACAACGCTGTGCTGCGCTGCAGCAATGGATTTCAATAGTTCCCGTTTTTTTATCTTTACGCATTTTGTACTTTACAGATTCGATTGGCCACCATCATCAGCCCACAGCCACCACAACGGCGCAAGCTCATGAATGGTCCACGGCAACCATTGTTATGACCAGCCTGGTACGTAGCACGCATTAAACGAAATGCTATTGGCCATTGCTTGATTCTTTGTCTGATCAGTTTTTGATGAACTTTATTTTTCTATTTTTAGATTAGCTCATTTGTGGCCATACTGATGGTCCTCCTATTCATTTTGACTGCGCTCGTTCTCCGCAATAAACTGAATCCAAATGGGCTCAAAATGGGACCATCTTCATTATCGTCATCGTCAAACAATACGACACCTCATCACCAGCACCACCTCATGAATTCCGGGACATTAGCGTACGACTCGCATTGCACTCAAGTGATTGGAAGCGGCGGTGAATTTGGAAATGGGTCAGGCTGCTACGCGGTTGTCACCCCAGGCGAGCTGAGGAAATCCAAATTGGGCAACGGAAACGGGAGCACGGGAAGTAATCGTCCGGAGTATCAAGAACCATTTCTCAGCCCCAAACTTGGCAACCAAAAGACGATGAACACGGGTGCAGGTGTGGGCACGATGTCGGCGGCGTTCCCCGGTGCTAACCAAACCATTGTCGCCGCGACTATGAAGGGCAAAATGGTCGAGTACTACAGCTGTACGCTGGTGCCCAACAATAACATTATGGGACAGCAGCCCGGCATGGGCAATAATATTGGTAAGTTTATATTTCACAAAATTGGCAATTGCTCCTCGATTTTTCAAGTGAATGGGCACAGCACGACCGTCCATATTTCAATTTCAAAAGCAAACAGCAAACCCAATCATAGGATAATGATACTCATATGGAATCGCTGGAGTAAATGGGGCTCACTTTATGTGAGCACTCTGGACAACGTGCATGGCTAGCTGATTCATTTCTATGCAGATACACGTATGCGTAGGCACTGGTGAAATAAATTGAGTACTTCGAGTATACTGCGTTCTCAATTCCCGAAAAGTGGGCACCGAAATTGGAATATGAAATATGGAGATGGCGAATCTAAAAATAAATGCATAAATAAATAATTTAACGTATGGTTATCATATTGGACATTGATCCATTCTTACAGCAGCGTGGAATGACGGTGGGAAAGAGCCAAGTACGCGTACGCACTGGACGGAAAGTAAACACACTTGAGTTGCGATACAAAATTCAATTTTTGCGTAAGCTGCACAAAAATCTTTTAAAAGAAAAGCATGCCCGAAAATGGCTTGAAAATGATTCGCCATAAATTCCCAGTGCCGTACTCGCGTTTTTCAAGCACGGTCTACTGATCTCATTCCTAGAAATATTATTCAAACTGCCTGTTGTTGTGTTTACAATTTACAAGTGCACAATACAATACAAATTCAATCCCGAATATTATGTGATAAGAATGCTCCATTTCATACACACAATACAGGCAAGAATCAATTTTGATGCGTAAATGCGTTCAACACAGTCGAAAGCGAGTCGAATTCAAGTGGCAAGCTATCGATAAAGCATTGTGCTTTTGCACTGCACTACGACTGCGGCCAAAGTCCCAGTTTCAGTTTCGGAGAAAGTCAACATTCATCAATGACTTTCTTCACAATGCCTGCCACGCAGTGCGATCATGACGTGATGATGTGAGAACGAGGACGGGAACGAGAACGAATGAGGCGACCAACAATTGAAAAATAGTCGGGCCGGATATTTTACTCTATGCTTTCGTTTTCTTATTCATGCATGCATGCATGAAAGGGAATACTGAATAGTGAATGAATGACATGCCTTTTTGTTGTGTGCATGTGAAGAAAGTTAGCGTGGATGTGGAATTTGTGCCACCTCGTCACACATTCGTCGTCGCCGTCTCGTCCCTGCTGCTTTCTTATCTTACAGACTACTGTAAACAAGTAAAAGCGCCCACCATGCCTTGATGTGTGTCTATGTAGCAGTGAGATCCGTGTTTCATATTCGCTTGGCTTGGCATTATTATCTGTACAGCACCAAGACTGATGTGATGGTACGGTGACGACGACGCGACAATAGTATTCAATTCAATTTCGTACGTGCGCGTGTAGTTGCATTCTGCAGTCAAGTAAACTTTATGGAGAAAGTTAGTTTAGTCTGGTCGTGGCGAATTGCATGACACTGCAAACTTTCTCTGTGCCAGACACAATATCGAAACTCAATTTAAGAAGAATCAGTCTTCTTGTACTCGCATATTGTATTGTGAGGCACGACACGGTTTTATGATCCTGTTTGCCATTGCCTTGCGTTGAATTTTCATATGTCTGATACTTTCGCATTGGGCGTGGTGAGAATACGACGAGGACAATGTCGTTTCTAGACGGCAAGCCACGGCAATCGATCGCTCATGAAACATGAACTGTTAAATCTATGCATAAATGCAAAGTACATGATGAAATAAGTCGTAATCAATGTTCACGTCCAGACAATTGATATGCAATTTTGTATATTGTAACTACAGATTCAACAAACGAGTACGAGTACGCAGTCCCGAATGAGCTTGGCAAACTTCTCCCCAATCAGCAACCACAACAATTGAGTCCTCACAAAATGATTCCGAGCTCACCCGCCTTTGCCACGAGAAACCGAGCGATTCAGCAAAAGTTTAGAGAACTAGGAATCGGTGAGATACCAAAACATCGACTGAGGATGCTGAGGAAATTGGGCGATGGCGCTTTTGGAACTGTAAGTCAAATGTTGAAATTGTGCAACGTAAAAATGTCACACCGTAAATAATCTTTACAGGTTTTTATTGGCGAAATTGAGAATAATCAAAATGAAAAGAGTTTGGTTGCAGTTAAGCATCTGTTGAGAAATGCCACAGAAAAAGACAAGTGAGTGCTTCTTTATAGTCTAAGCAATACAGTTTAGTCTTGAAGGCACAGAGCTGAGTGTGAACTATACGTTTAATTTTAGATCCGACTTCCTCGAAGAAATTCGACTTCTGGCGTCACTGAATGATCCGAATGTTGCACAAGTGCTTGGCGTCTGCACGGAAGATGAGCCCTATTCAGTAATTTTAGAATTTCTCGAGCTTGGTGACCTCTGCCAATTCCTACGACAAAATGACACACTTTTACCGACTCCCAGTAACAAGAAGCTGAGGTGAGGTTTCTTTGCCCAGCTTTCGTCGCGTCCATGTGATTACTTAGATAAGCCGAGGTTAGACACATGAGGTCAGACGCATGAAGGCGAATGAACAGATTATTACAACAATGAACACAGACATGCACAACAGACTGTTGTGTAAACTCAAGCTTGTCTAATAATCTGTTCATCCGCCTTCACGCGTCTGACTTCAAGGGTCTAAACTGGTGGTGTCTAACCTCGGTTTGCCTAAGTAATCACTTTCTACGACTTTCTTCAGCACGGAACTAATATTTGATTTCATGGCTTGCAGTTCCTCTGGATTAGTTTACCTGGCTAGTCAAATTGCAAGTGGAATGAAATTTCTGGAAGGACGAAATATAGTTCACCGTGATTTGGCGACGAGGTAAGAGAACCGAGACAACTGGAACACACTAATGTCGAGGTTTTGTACAACTGACCTGTCATTTTTCAGGAATTGCGTTGTTGGTCACGGCCTTCTTGTCAAAATATCTCACTTTGCAACAGATACCGATTTGTATGCGTCAGACTATTATCGGCTGGACGGCAAAATGCCACTGCCGATTCGCTGGATGGCTTGGGAATCTTTGTTCTTGGTAAGTCAGCTCTCTGTTTCGTTAAATTCCTTGTGCTCGAATTGCAGTCTTAACCGGTGTATTCTGGAATTCACAGGGGAAGTACTCTACAAAGAGTGATGTGTGGTCCTTCGGCATTACGCTCTGGGAAATTTTGTCATACGCACGCCACTCGCCGTACCCAACAATGACGAATCAAGAAGTACTTAACAATTTAAGAAAACTGTCAATCTGCAACGAGAATGATCCATTCGAGGCGTTACCGAAACCGGTGGGATGTCCGCGCGACATTTACCAACTTATTTGTGATACATGGAGGCGGAATGACGATGATCGACCGACATTCTGGGAGATTCATTCTTTCTTAACCAGGAAAAGCATGACTTTTCCCCCCAGCACCGGCATGTCCACGCAGAAAAGTAGCAACAGCAATGGTGCAAAGGCATTTGCGTCGATGACTGGTGGTGCCTCATTCAATTGTTCTCAGCAGCAGCGGCCATTATTTCCCAATTCCCTACCTTCAAGTACTTCAACCTCAACCACAAATACAACTGCCTCTGAACAATATGTGATCTAACTCGGACCGCCAAAGTCGCACCACAGTCCACACCACTGCCTATTTTTCACGAATTTTGTGACTACTTCTTTCTGTAATTAATAATTACTGCCTTTGGCATTTGGCTTTCTTCTTTCACAAACCTTTTCTAATGGAGTGGAAAGACTGAAGAGTGTGTCAGAAGAATGGAGTCTGGGATGAGTTGTGAGTGAAGTGTTGGATAAAGATTTTGGATAAGATTTTATGTAAGTTTTAACTAAAAGTCTTGTTGAAATTGTGCTATAATTCGATTTAACATATCCCGATATGTCCCGACCGCTCGAGTTAAGATTTATGCTACTTGGATTGAGAATTAGTAGTTACCTGTGTAAATTCGCAACGCCAGCTTTAGATTAAGGACCTGACCTCCCCTTGTCAGCTTTAAAAGGAAGCAAAAAATAAGAAGCTAAATATTAGTTAAGTGCTGCGCGGTCTCATGAATTTGCATTTTCGATCGATAAAGATAATGATGAACAATCTTGACACTATACGTTACCTCGTAGGTATGTCTTAAACGTTAAATCGCAATCACGGGACTCGAAACTCATGAAAGCGGATAAATAAATTACTCATTAATTAGAATAAAAAGTATTCAATTTGATTGAAGCTGAGTTATCAAAAGATTGTTTGCATGCATGGAGCAACGCCATTTACTTCGATTAAGGGAAGCTCTCCTTAATACGAGAAGAGTTGCAAGTTGCTATCAGTTGGCTGTGTCGTATAGTCTGTCGCAACAGACATGAACCAATAGAATCCGAAGAAACTTATCCGGCAACCGGATCATCCGGTGCCCATTCTGTAAATGCTGTTGGAGTTCTATTGTGCAAGTTATACAGTTGTTGCTAGGAGCTGTAGCTTGTACAAACGTTATTTGGCTTGGTTTCACTGTCATTGCCATTTCTTATAAAGACGCCATTGCTTACAAGTTTATTTGCTGGCCCTTGAGCTTCACCTCCCAGAATTACCTCGGAGCATGGGGCTATGCTGTGTCAAGGATAGGAGGGACTTGGAAGACACACTCACTAATCGGCTAATTTCTGGAGGAAACAGTAAGTGGCCGACCTCATTGTATGAACGGCTAGAATTAATTAGGTGTTTACACGGGCGAAATTGGCTAATACCCGTCAGAAAGTCGTGAGGCTCTCGCAACATTTGGAGGTGGGCGATTCTGGACTCCTGAAGCCGCATTTAAGTTAGTCAATGGCGTCTCCAAAGTGGTGTCCGATTACATGGGCGGAATAATCAACGATCCGACGTACAAAAAAGTCATGACCGGAAGAACGAGCTTCGCCTTCGTCGTGCAAATTACTTTTGACGAAAATGTCGTGCATTATCCCGAGCTGGTTCACTTTTTCATGAGGCTACACGACCCCACGCAGCTGAACGGCCAGGGCGAGGACGTTGGCAATCAGTTTCGTTCCGTAATTTTTTACCACGACGAAGACCAAGACCGAGTTGCGTCGCTCATCAAAATATCACTCAACCAGCAGCGCGCGTTCCCATCGCCGATAGTCACGCAAATTTTTCCCGCCATAACATTCTACGAAGCCGAGCCAGGTCAACAAAATTATTACGAGACCCATCTCCTGGATCCGTACTGCATGCGAATCATTGCGCCAAAATTGACCAAATTCAGGAGGATGTGGAAGAAGAATATAAAAGCGAAGGAGAAGAACAGTATCAGGAACTCTAAGGACGTGGGCGCAGGCGCAGGCCAAACTAAGGATCACGTCACACGGCAGGAAGCAGAAGTCGATTGGAAGAGTATTCAGTAGCAGGGACACGTTGCTGTCAATTGACCCGAACTTAATTAAATCAGTGGCTCAAGAATCAAAATAAGGCTAATTCACTTTCTTCAACTGCAATGCGCTGAAATAAACTACCAATTCAATTATCGTCGGCGTCTATGTTTCGTAATCAGCACGCGCAGTTGTAGTTTGCAAGTTTGCATTTTTCTTAATGAAGTGTTAAATACCAGCAAATGTGCGGTAATTAGCACAGGCCAGGACAAAGAATCATCAAAACTAAGCAATTCCGCAAGAACGTGCTGAATGCTTACAGATTTGGGTAATAATGTTGAAATGAAAGGTTACCACATTCTTTAACGGGTTACTTACGTGACTAATTATAATTACGAATTACCCAGTGAGCTTTCTTCGTGGTGAGTTCTTCACTTCACTTCGTGATAATTAGCAGTTACATAAACTGCGGAACTGCTTACAATGTAATTACCTTAAACATCTGTGATTGTCTCGAGCCACTCGAGTTGGAAGTTGCTCACCGTGTGCCACAAAGCCACCGTGCCACAACCGGCAAATAAGGCAAGTAGCAATAGCAAGTGTCGATGTCAGTGGGTCATCGTGATAAACATTGTATAACGTCTTTAATTGCTAATTTAATTCCTCATAACTCGTGTTCGTGCCCTCATGTGATGCTCACCGGCTTGCACAGGGCACAGGCGCACGACGCTCGTCGACACTTTCCTTCCTTTTCTATTTCTATCTGTCAGAGTTGGCGAATTTGTGTCGTCGTGTCTTTTTATAATTGCAGGCCTTCCTGCATCAAAATCATTTCAGCAGCCGCTTTTGACCAAGCCTAGAAACAAATCTTTGAGGTTCGATTGGTTTCTGATCCATCTTACAAGTAATTCATTAGCGCCGTAGTCGGCCAAAGATTTTCGGGTCTTGAATCATCCAAGATTTGGGATAAAAATATACTTAACTTTCATTTCCAACATTGATCGCTCGGAAATTTTGCCCAAAAGTCAAAATTAGTCAATTTTTCCGAGATTATAAGACAAGAGATCTCATTTCTTGAGCAATCTGAAATGCAATGCAATGACAGACGATGCCTTTCACATTGTCAGTTCAACTCGACATTCCTCATCTTTTGGCGCTGCATTCTGCTGTCGAAAGTTCACAAAGGTGACACCGGAATACAAAGACGAGTCAATAAACAGTTTACATACAATTTTTATTCTGTAAGCAATTCTCCATCTTAAACTAACTTATAATTCGCATTCGCATCTTTACCGTTGTAACTTGTAAACCGTAAACCCGCCGAGCCGCAATGAGAGAATGAGCATCATGTCGCACGTAAATTGTCAAGATTGTCTGAATTACGTAATAAAGCGTGAAAAGACACCAAAATATCAGAAACGAGAGAAACTTCAGCACGACAATGCAATAATTTTAAAATAAGTGGAAAAAGAGGTTCATTGAATTATTCATGACTGACTAACCACGACAAAGTGCACACGGCACGGGAAGAAGATGAAGACACATCCGTATTATTTTATCTTACATTATTATTAATTTCATAGCTCGTCAATGATGTTCCTTCTCATTTTCCTTTACATTAGCACAACACGCATAACATTTAATCTTCTACAGATGCCAAATCAAGTGGAAGTCGAACGGTGCAGCTCACGTCAGAGTCACCCAGTCAAATCGGTCAGATGCAGTTCAGTTTAGTAGCACAGTCAGTCAGTTAGTCAGTCGAGGAGGCAAACGAGTTTTTGTGGGTGGAATTTGTGGAATCGCAATCACAATCGCATTGCATATCGCAACAATCACTTGCATTGGCATTTCGCACATGTGCAGCGACAACGACACGATCATTGTTGTAAAACATGTCAAAAGTCATGCCGAAGAAGCTGAAAAGCCCAAAGCCTCAAAAAGAGTCAGTCGTCAGTAAAAATGGTTAATAAATTATTCAAATTCCTACTTTTTATTGAGTGAACGTGAAGACTCGGCGAGAAGACTCTGAACACTTGACTTTTACAATTCGGCAACACAATTAGAAGGTATCTTATTCAGTATTCAGCATCATGACGCTTGGGTTGCAGTAACTTTGTAATTAAATTTAATGTGTACAAGCTACAAACTACAAACTGCAGGCGGTGACCAAGATGGAAGATGAATCGACACATTTCTTACGTGCAGGCCTGTATTATTGGGAAGTAGGAAGCAAAAAGTTATATAATACTCTACCGCTTCGTCGGGCCGTGGGCTCAGTTGTCAATTGACATCGGTATCGTCTGTACACCTCAGTTATTTATCGGTGGAATCATGGGGTCAATAAGTTCAAATGTGAAGTGCTGCTTTATGCTGCTTGGGCTGCTAGCATTGTGGTCTGGAAATTGTGAAGCAGGCGGATTTGATCCACTCGGACCTCTGGTTCGGCTCCTCAAGCCTCATCCACATCCACCACCGCCACCTCCGCCGCCTCTTCGGACCTACTTTTACCCACAGCCTGGACCGATAACCAGCATCCTGCCGCCATACATTCATGCATACGGGGCGCCGGTTTATGCGGCCACGAAATTCGGTAAGCGTCACTCCATTTCCAGAATTTCCATTACTCAACGGAGCAAGGCAGTAGACGACGTTTTAAGTTTGGCAAAGACGAATACGGATACTTAAAAGACAAATTCGGGACCGATATATTCAATTCGAGAAAGCGGAAGTAAATACAGCATGGGTATTTACTGACTGTATTTTTCATTCGCACTGCAGCCGTTCGAAATGCATCCTGCATTGGGATTGTCAAAACTGTGTGAGCGTGAGCGGAACAAACTTGTTTGTCGGAGAAACTTGACTTGAATATTCATTGCCTCATTAATTAGCCAGTAAAGTGCGTAGCATCACATAACCGTAAGATGATATAATACATTTCGAATCAGCCAGCAGCATGAGAGCGATGGCAGGTGTCATAATCTCTTTGTTACTCCGCAATTCACCTATATGAATTTGTTCCTTTCAGTGGTTGCCCGAAATCACCATCATGGCCTGCCACCACTTCATCTTCAAGACCCAGATTTGGTGAGATTCTTCTACCAGCAAGCACCTGCATTCTTTAACGTCCCTTCACTTTCTTCGTTGTACGCACTTCCACATGGGCCCCCAACATTCTTTGACTACCCTGGCGGTTTCGGGTCTTTCGAGAAATACACTGGTCCTTCGACTACGTTTTCCCATGAAGAGGCAGCTCCTGGTCCAGTGAGTAGTGATGGCGGATACGGACCGCCTAGCACTGTGGCGGTTGCCAGCGACGAATACGAATCACCCAGCTCAGGAGGGTATTCATCACCTGTTTCATCAGGAGGATACGGGGCACCAAGTTTGGTCGGCTACGAATCAAGTTCTGGTGGCTACGGATCTTCATCAATCGTCGGTGCCGGTGGATATGGGTCAGGTTCTTCAAGTTCAGCTGCAGGCGGTGGATACGATCCCAGCTCTGGTGGATTTGGTGGACCATCCGGCGACGGTGGCGGCAATGCAAATGCTGGCAGTGGCGATGGAGCCGCTAACGCTGGACCCAACCCCAATTCCAATCCAACTGGCTTCAACCAAAATCAAGCTCCTTACGACGGCAGCAATCCTCAAGAAACCGGACCAAGCGGTCGGGCCTCAAGCGACAGGCAAGAAGATGCACGCCCGCGACCAGCAGGCGCCGCCGCCGATGGTGGAAATGAAAGCAGCCAAAGGCTGACGAATGGCGAATCAGACTTCCAAGATGAGCCCGAGGCCGACATCGGTTTCCGTTCTTTGACCAGTGGCAGCTTCCAGAAACCCGAACGCAAAGAGAAGGGAAGGAAGACGACTTCCTCCACGAACGACGAATTTGACGAACCCAAGCCAACAAAAGACCCTTTCAAGTCTTCTCCATTCTTGAGCCAGTATATTGATTCCAGCCAGTATCAGAAGAAGCATTCAAGTAAAGACACCGCAACCGCTGACGAACCAATCCAGTTCAGGAGTCCATTGAGCGATGCCGACCTGTTCGACTACGGCGATGAACTGATTGACACTGCAGCTGGCGGAGAAAAGACTAACTTCAGGCCAAAGCAGCAGAAGAAGAACGAAGTTGTTGCGAACAAAGGCGGAAGTGCGAAGCAAAACAACAAGAAAAAGATTACAAACGTCCCAAATCAAGATCAAGTCTTCTTCGATGAAGTGGACGACAGAAGGAATGCAGGCAGCTCTTCGAAGGAAGAGTCGGATCCCAAACCCACTGTCGATTATGAGCAGCCCGGGACGACTGGTGCCAGTTTCACCAACTCAGGAGAGCAAAAGTCCGGACCTGTAAAGCCAACACCGACGTCTGGCGGGTATTCGAGCAGCACCACTAGCCGAGGATCTTCATCGTCGACTACTACAGAAGGCGGATACGACGACGTGAAGCCGACGGACGGAGTTTATGAAGACAGCACGAGCACAGCCAAGAATGGAAACTTCGGAGCGAAGATCAGATCAACGTCTCCGACTTCAAGTTCCTCAAGCGCCGGCTCTGGACCGAATAACAACAGGCAAAAGAAGGCGGCACAGGCCAGACAAACGCAGAACCAACGATCTAGACATTAAGGCGCAGAAACCATGCACGCTTTCGTCGTTCCTGCAGTTACCCACATGCCCTTTCCTCTCTTCTCTTCGAATGTGCTAAGTGGTGATCAACATTCGACATTCGAGTAATTTATGTGTCGTCCCCAAATCGTGCCGCGCGGGAGTCCTTCAAACCTCCCGTCCGTGGTCCAAGCATCATGGTTTTGGTCTTATCTTCCTATCACTGTCGTTGACGCTAAGATTCAAATATGGTCACAGAAATTCTACCCAACTATTTTTGTATGCTTGTAAAGAGTTCTTTGCTGCTGCCACTTTAATTAAGCACTCGTTATATTATAGCGTGTAAGTCTAGTCTACTTTGTTACTATTTTTGGTTGTATTCTTGTAGGAATTGGTGCAAATAAAGAATACCGTGGTTGATAAAGTGAAAAACAGCGGTTGAGTGTTTCATTAGCGTTCAGCAGTATTAATCAAAACTCTTTCTCTTCTGGTCCCTTTCTAATTTTGGCAATTTTTTAGGCTTTGTATTGCTCGTATTTTTCTCATCTCCAGGATTGTTGACGAAAAAGTAGCCGCCAAGTGCTCCGATGATCGCAAAACTGACAGCACTGTGCAACGGGCCGTAAAATCCACCTGCAAACAATGAAAGCACGTCATCGCATGTTTGCGTCCGTGCTTTGGCGTCGAGCCCGCAGCGAATTGGGATGAGAATCAAAATTTTACCACGAAGTCCATAGAAACTCCCACAAACTCCTCCAGCAATGGCAGTATTCTTCCAGTCTCGTCGATTTCGGTACTGAATATGGCAAAGGACCGCATAAGGAATGTGAATACCTGCATAAGTTCAGACATAATGGCAGAAACCTCTTCAACTTTTCTGTCCACATTGTCAAACAGGAGCCCGGCAATTAGTCCACGTTTATACATCCGCCAAATAAGAGAACCACTCTTGATGTACAGTTCGGCGATCTTGCGCGTTTGAGGTAGATTCCAGTTGGCGGGGATCAGAGTGTTTGGCGTAAGAAAACGGCTCGAGGACAGGAATCTGGTTTGAAATCCGACAAATATTCCACCTTGACGAGAGACCAGAATTAAAAAGTAAACATTAAGCCGGAGCCACGAGCAGAGAAGACCAAATACTGACCTATTGCGCCTAGCAAGCACTGCTTCAGCAGAATAGAGATGACAAAGTACCTTTCGAGCTCGGGATCGTCTCGGCGCTTCATTGGCACAATGTACGTTATGTTTTGATCTCTTCCCTCGATACGTTTACTAGTTTCCATGAGCAGTAACTGCAGATTCGTGGTGTTGTCCAGCTTCCGCCGGTACTCCTGCTCCTTCTTCTCAAGCGAGGACACGGGTTTGTTGTTGGGTCTAATCTTAATCGGATCCTCCGCAGATTTCGAGCTCTTTGTGGATGACGATGGCGATGACTCATTTCTGGAAGCAGCATCACCGGCGCCATTTTTGGCAGACTCGTTTGTCTTTTCACTTTTCCGCCTTTCGATGTACTTCGCCCAGAAGTCGGATTGATACGGTTTATTTGGCGGTGAAGGCGAGTCTTTCGCGCTCTTCTTCTTGCTCCGACTGTCATTTTTGTCCTGGGTAGGCTTATCAGGCATTTAAGCAGGAGAATTCTACTCAGGATTTTGTTACATTGATACTTTTGACTGGATCGTCGATTTTGAGTGAGACTGCCGTCTCTGCTTATGCATATGTAATTTAGAACCTGGTGCGCCGTCGTCCACAGGCAGTTCTTGGCCAAGCTGCACAAAATTGGTTTAATTACTGGCCATAATTCAGCAATAGATTAGCTGGGGTGACTGTCACGCCAACAAAATGGCAGCAACCCTATTAGTATCAGGGCGGCCATGACGGGCGTGTGCAATAAAACAAAGATTTCCTTACACAACTTTAAGTTCGTTACGTGCATTTGTTCCTTTCTCCTGCTAAAAAATAACGCCTTCAAGCCTTCGCATTACGGCACAAGAGTTTGAAGTAAATCTGCCCTGACGAGGTCGAGGTTGTTGTTGGTGGGTTCGTAATTACCTTTGGCCTAGCCTCTGATAATTGAATTCAAATCGTTTCTTGCACCAATCGTAATTTCGTACTTAATGTAATCAATAGTACATTGTGTCACGGAACGTCAAATTAATAATTTATTGCTTTTCAGCATCGACGAAGATGCAGTAGCGGCCTGTGAGGCGCCGCGGTCAAGAGAGTCTACATTTTGTCCAGGCACCGAGTAAGCTGATTTAACAGTTTGAGTTCGCTGCTTACTCTTTGGCTATTCATACTCAATCATCTAATTGCTGCGTTGCCTAACTGGACACTTGTAAATTCAGTTAAGTACCATTGGCGTTAATGATGGCGTGTGGACATGGAGCATCTGCAAATCCCTACAAAGGATTGGGGCGCAACGTAAGTGTTACCAAAATATACTTTATGGGTGTCACAGCACAGCATAGCATTGGTCATTAATTCTTCCATTGTCAAAATTACAGGAGTCATTTCAATCACGCGTGAACGCCGCGATTCGTATACTCTTCAATCTCAGTCCGATCAGAAAGGCTTTGTTGGCAATACCAGCCTTCACAGACATTCCGGACATAAGCGAGCTAGACCTAGATAAACTGGTTGGAAGCCCTCCACCTGGTACTGCTGTCGGGAAAGGTTCAAAACAAATTCATCTGGCGGGTCTAGCATTGCGATACGGTGTTCTGATGGCTCTTCGAACCTTCTACTCTCCGCATGACTCAACTCGACATCTGGGACCGTTGGGTGGTTTATACTCCATGGAGGCATTTGTCGAAGATTTAGAGGATATTCTACAATATCTTCTGATGATTGTTGCTGAATCTGTAAGTGTCGCTTGTTGACTTCTATTTACTGATTAAGTCGGAAGTCAGTGCTCAATGTTTTAATCTAGTTTGAGGGAATAAAAAAACTTGCCGGCGAGTACGAGTCTATTGAAAACTTGGCCAAGATTCGCGAAAAATCTATATTCTACACTAGTGAAGAAAGTCCCGTTTCCTATATTAAGGATTCTTCGCACTACTTTTTCCGGTTTCGGGTGGGCACGCCCGACGTTAAAAACATTTACGAATCCTTCGCCGACAGGTGTTGCGAAAGAAGTATAATGTACAACGAATACTTCGATGTAAGACAATTTTGGCTAGTTGATTGCTGGAATGCTAATAAGTATTTCTCGTCTAATATACTACTATTAACAGGGAACGCAAGACTGTGAAGTTAGGAACAAGATATCCTTTTCCCTCCCTGAAGTTCTGCTAATCCGACTTCACCGAGATGAAGTCGATGAAGACAACGTCACTTCTAACGTTATCCCGTATGAGTTTTATGAGGAAATAGACTTGACTAAATTTTCTGGAGATAAGTCCAAGTATGACTCAATAAAAAAGGATGTTGTGCGTCAACTGTACACTCTATTCGCGGTATGACACAATTCCTGCAGTAAAAACTGAATTAACTAAACATATGACTATACTTTGAGTTTGTCTTCTGTTTACAGGTGGTAGGTGAACGGAAGGACACTGTCAGGGGCAAGTGTTCGTATCCTGTCTTCATCTGTTTCGGTCAAAAGTGGTCCAAGTATGAAGATGACGAAGTTAATATAACCACGAAGGACGAGGCAATTAAGGGAAATTATGGGACAAAAGTAATGAAATACATTTATGAGCGGGGTCCCTTGAACCTCTCCGTTGGCAGTCGAAGTGGAAATTGAAAACGGATGTGCTCTGTAATTCCAGGCAAACGGCTCCCTTGCACACGTACTGGTGTACATTAAGAGCAGTTCAATAGACAAGATTTTTCAAGCCCTGGATGTGGAGGATATTCCTCGTCACGTCCAGAAACAGCTGAAAGTTTTGGCACGAGTAATATGATAGCAAAAAGCTATGAACTATGGACTAATATTCTAAATTCGCTCATTTGATTTTCAGAAGGAAAAAGCTGAAAGACGAGTGCCGACGTACAAATCGGTGACTCTATTGACAGAAGATACGTTTCGTGAAAATGAGGGATTGAATTTGTTCCAGGAGCCTGGACCTCTTCCATCACTTCACGTCCCAATTCCTCACTCGAAATTGGTTGAGGTTCGAGTCGGAGTTGGGCTATCAAGGTTTTATGAAATCGTTGCGTATGTTTTGGTATGCAATTAGATAATCAGCACGAATTTTTACACTGGTCAAATGAGAGCAGTGGTTGAAATATTTGACTCATTTATTGATTCCTCAGAACTGGGAAGTTAACCGCTTACGAATTTGGGTGTTACACAAGTGCAACACTCGAGAAAACGTTTTTCGACCAATGTTACTCTCCAAACAATTTTTGTCGTCTGATACATTCAAGAATCGCATTCAAGACGAGGAATTCATGTTTGTCGAGCACTACTCCTACGACCCGATTCCAAAGTTTAATGTTCACAATGACTCTCTGATCTTTCTGAAAGAATTCGACGGGAAAAGTCTACTCTATATGGGATGCCTTTATGTTCCGTGGGAAATGACATTGGGTAAGGGAAAGGAATTCACGAATAAACGTGCAAATTAGTCCACATCAATTTTGCAATTTTTTTCCAGAAAATTTATTTCGTGAAATTCTTGGTCCAAACGGGCTACAGAAGAGAGGTCACAAAGTTCGAGTTTATCACGAAATTGGCGGAAAGGATGATATAAATGACTTGGTAAAGCAGATTGAAGATTGGTCTCAGACAGTGGTGGAGGCTCTAGCAGCTGACGAAAGCAGCGGGGAAATTCTTATTATTGACTGGACAAATTCGAACGAGGACGTAGACGGCACAAATTCTGAAGCTGAAAAACTTTGCGCCTGTTGTTGTACTGACAAACACGTTGATGCAGCTAACCACGTCCGATTCCTCAAATACAGGTGAGCGGTGAGCGTGCTCTGTTTATTAGCTTGCACTAATAAAGTTATTTTCGTTCTAAAACATGGAATTTGTGTAGGAGGACCGTAGAGTTTGTAAATTACGACCAGCCGAAAGAACGTAATGCCCTTGACATCAATACCAGGATTTGCTGCGGGAGTATCCCAACCTTGCTTGAAGAACGCTTGGGCCTAGACACAAAAGGCATTCGATTCTTCGCATGTTCAGCCGGGTAAGAGAGGAGAAAATATAAAATAGCATGAACAGAAATAAATACGCTATCATTGTCAGAGCATTCTGACTGAATTCTCCAGTATTTTTTCTTTGCAGCGGAGACCCAGAGCGGGTGATTCATCACGAAGGCAGTCATGAGTGCGAGAAGCTCTCGAAATTTTTGCCAAGCGACAAAGATTACACATACGGAACAGATTTTAAAATACTCTACCGTCTGAAACCCAAAGTCATCCCTAACAATGGCCCGATCTGTAATGGGAATGGTGAAGAGGCTTCCACTTCATCGTGTTAGAAAAGTTAGAAGGCTAAATTCGTTGAATTGAATGAGACTTCAATTAATTGGCATTAGATTAATGTTAAGTTCGTTAGCTACCTTTAAGTATGACTCAATTCTTTCAAACGATACTTTGCTTCAATTAATTTACTTTACTTAATTTGGCTTCAAGTTAATTTGTCTAGTACAAGTACAAGTAACGCGTGCTGATTTCGGACCAATTGCCAATTGGGGGAATTAAAGGATGATTGGTTTGCTTGAGCCATGACTAATAACTGATGGCTTTAATAACCTAATGCATTTTTATTTCAATTTGCGTCGCCTCATTTGGAACAGTCTGAACTTGGAACCAAACAAACTTGAACTTAGCAAACGCGAAAATGATGTCGTTTTTATGTGGCGCTCGTGTGCTCTTGAGTTTTCTGGCAATGTCTGCATTTGGAAATTGTCAAATGCTGTACGGCGAAGAGGAGACAAGTGGAGGTAAGCGATTTGCTTTTTGTATGGAGTACGAGTTACTAGTGGCTTGTTGGTTCGTGTAATTTTAGGCTGTGGGATCCTCATCTATTGGGTAAGAGGTGGTTTTTTCCTTCCGGACAATCTCCTTGTCGAAAGCGGACGTGAGCTTGCTTCCGGCAACAGAGGCGATCGATTTTACATTTGCAGAGCTCGGCTAAATGAGAAGCTTCACATTGGCAAGTTCATCAAGAGTGAATCGCCGTAAACTACAAGCGAATGCTGGGTGACTGATGTAGAGCAGGAACACGTCTTCATTGGATCAAACGAGTACGAAGTGCTTGCTGACTACGACAAAGGGGCAAGGAACTTGGTCTGGGACGATCCGACAAATTCTGGAGAGCCGCTACTGAACGCATTTTGGGCTGGCAGTCGACACAAGGGAGATCAATTTACGTCGGGCAATGCAGCATCAAAAGTTTCGACAAAAAGAAAATAATCCCGGGCGGAGTGGTCGGCGCCTCGCCGAATGCAATGATGAACGTCGCATTTAACAGGGAATCGCCAGCATGCATGCCAGAGAATATCTCACTTGCAATAGTGAATAAAAGTCGATATGGAGTTGAATATTGAATTGGCATTCATTTCAGGATTTATTCAGCAATACCAGGTTCCTCATGATTTACACTAACACAGGCAATGGCTTGACATAAAGTGCCGAGAGACTCGTGTGAGAGTGCGACGGGTGAATTAAGTGTTCATGAAGTTGTTCAGCTTTCACGAATCGGTTGACCAGAAACAGTTGAGGAATACATCGCAGGACGTCGAGCAGGTACGATAAGGGAACGATAGGATGAACAGCGTACGTCTCGTTGTGTGCCCTCATTATGTAGTGGACAGTCTTTCGCCCTTTCTTGGCCTTCGCTTCTGCTGTGGATACCTTTTCATTGCTGTTGATGCACACGCCTGCTGGGCTTGACAAGAAAGAGACGTTATCGTCACTGCTGTTGCCATTGCCGTTTTTCAGGACTTCACGGGAAATCGACGGAATTGCCACGATGTCGTCGTCGCTGATTTTCTCGTAGCTTTCGAGGTTGTTGGTGTTGGCTCTGGTGCCAATATTCTTTGACCTGAGGGATCTTCTGTTTCGAATCCAAGTCGTCGTGGTCGCATTCTTGTCACCGTCCATGGATTTTACGCAGGTACCATTTTTCAGGGTGCATTCGTCTTCCAAATCAACGGGCTCCGTGCTTGTGCTCGTGCTGCTGCTGACGCCTTCCTCCATCATGTAATCGTACGAATCTTCTGACAACGTTATTACAGGACGGTTAGCTTTTGTTGTTTCATTCTTAGATAAGCCACCAAACCTTCCTGCCGTGCCATTGATGCCGACGCCATTTGTAACTGTATCATTCAGGTCTGGGGACGCCGGACGCTCAGGAGCTTGCGACTTGAGCACGTCGAGTTGTGCATTGTGATCGATCGGGCGTATGATGTACAATGTGCTTGTGATGACAAATGCAAGTGAGGCAATCAGGAATATAAGGAAGGTACACATAAACCACGGCTGAATCTTCTTAATATTGTTCTGAGAAATGCAAGACAAGCTTATGAGATTGGCGGGCATCTGAGAATTTTGCAACGTCGCATCGTAATCTATCTACCTTATGGATTGCAAAGAGTAGAAGGCTTTCGAGACCAAGGCTGACAAATCCAAGAAGAATCGACAGGAAACAAAACGCGATTGTCTCTGATTCTGCAATGTTAATTAAATGTTCATCGAATGCAATTAATATGATCACAAACCCAAGAAGCTTACGTGGATATTCCGTGTTTATGAATTTCCATTCGTACGCCACAAAACAAATGCGAATTACTTGCAGAATCTGAAATTCATATTCAAGATAATGCAATCCCTTCTCGTGCTAAGAATTTGGTGATCGTGTCATCGTGTCTGTCAACTCACCACAACGAGCACGGTCAGAACCCTTGCACCATTCTTGTACTGCCCAACGACCAGCCACAGTCTCGGGTAGTTTTCGCCCAGGTGGATGCCGATGCTTTCCAGACTGCACCAGCACATTCTGTTTTCAGCACCTACTTCGATACTGCAAGTTGAATTACTTCCCTCTTCCTTAAGTTGTACAATTAAAATGGCACCAGTGAATCACAAGAACTGTAGATACGTAGATAATCTCAATCACAAAATCACATTTTGAATTAAAAGGTGGTTACTGCAGGTTTTGCACTTGAACTGCTAATTGCAATTGCGGTTGTAACTCTTTCGTCAGGCTACAGCGCCAATTCACGTCACAATTTTTGCTCTTATGGCCAAGATTTGTCAAGATGGGTTTGTGCAGCAGCGCATCGCGACGAGTTACGAAGCGTGTTCGGGGTCGACTGGTATATATCGCCAGTGCTTCTTGCTATTGCTTTTTCAGTGAAAGCCCGAATTGGCAGGGCGCATGTGCTCGTGCGTGTGAGAGCCGCATACCCGTTTCCTGTTTCCCTATTCAGTTTTATACTCCTAACCAGTCACACTGCACTAAGCACTTGGTGTGAGGCTTCATAGCTAGCGTGACAGCCGCTTGCGTTTGACGTCTCGTGCGTGAATGCAAGTTGAAATTGAGGCTTTCGGTTTACCTGCTGGCTGGCCAGTGTCACTGGAGAACTGATTGACTTGGTTCCATCATTCCATGTTCCAATTGCACAAATTGAGTTGTGCTGTGCTTTCTTTGCCAAATTTATTATTGATTTCTGAATGCCATGTTCAGTGTTCTTTAGAAATTGTTGGCCCATCCTGTTTACAGGGGAAGGCCAACGCGTGTGTGCGGTTTTACTGGCACACGGTTCCAGGAAAAGTTGTGCAACTTGGCTTCGAGTATCGGCTTGGGAATTAATCATCAGATTCGTCTTTATTCAATTTTTATACTGGCATTACGATTACACGTATCGCGTATTACAACATTTGTGTTTTATTTACTATAAATAATGCGAACAATAACTTACAATGAAACAGCGTACAAGATGTTTTTCTTTAGCTTTAGGGTGTCACTTACGATCTTCAGTCCGATAATTTGTGGCGTGGCGTGGGGCGAAGGTAAATGAAAACGTCAGCACCCGGGATAGCAAAGGAGGATGGTCTTAAGTCTTTTTAATAAACCAAACGAAACCGAGAAAAATAAAAAGAAACCAAAATCATAAAATTAGTAATATAAAGCTACCAGGATAAGCACGGTATGAAAATTAACGAGGGAAGGGCTGATAATTCATGTAACTGGAGGAATTGAAAGAGAAAAATCTTTTCCTTGTCGGTTCGGGTGTGAAAAATAATTTCGAACAAAAGTACCTTCTTAATGACTGGGATGACGGTGTTGGAATATCATTCGGAGGTGGTGAATTGCTCGCCCCGGCGGCGACAGTGCTTCCACCATTGCTGGTTCCTGGAATTGGTATTGGAGTATTTGAAGCTTTTGCGTAGAGTATGTCGTTTGGTGTCATCGGACTTGAATTTTTACTATTGTAGCCATCAGAGGAGCCAATCCTATTCATCCTGCAAGAGAAATTCTTCCTGTTAACCCAAATACTAAAACCAAGCTCATGTCGAAGGCGAACCATCTCAAACAAGTAATAGTACACTAAATCTGCAATCTACTCGAGGGGACAGAAATAAAGGCAATACGTATTCAAGCAAAGCTGATGTGTGAACGCCAACCAAGCAACTATTACCTTGGCGGTGGATCTGGGGGTTGTACTGTGTAACTGGGAATTGGGCTGTGCGGTGTTTGAGGCGATCTTACATTGGGTAATGGCTCAGAGTTCAGTCTGTCAAAAGCCGTTCGGTGCGGATGAGGATAGTGTTGAGGTTGATAGTGCTGAGTACTGCTCGCCCTTCCGCTGCTGCTCCCAGTCGGTGGCAGTGCAAATTCTTCGTAGCGACTTGGTTTAACACTCAAGGGGCTTGGTGTGGTGCGAATCGGAGTTCTTGGGCTTATCATTGACGACGTGTGGTACCCTGATGAAGACGATGTGCTGCTTCCAGCGCTGCCTAGTCGATGCTGATGATTTGAGGGATGTGGAACATTCGGAGTTACGATGGACATGAGTGACGACGTGGAACTTGGGCTTGGACTACTTCGCAAACGACTCGAGTGTCTTCCCACAGAACTGCTTCCAGAACTTGGCAGATAATAATTATTAAGTGATGCCGCCGATGGTGACTGCAGTTGTTGTTGTCTGTTAGCTGATGAACCACAAACAATGTTGTACCAAGTTCGTATATCAAATGGCTTTGCTTCACTCTTCTTGACAAACGGTTGCTCCAAAAGTTTGGTGTACTTTGGTCGTCGTTTGTAATCCTTCACCAAGCAGAGTTTCACAAAAGAATGAAATTCTTCGGAATAAGGACCGGATGCTGGGAGTTCCGGTGGGTCATCGTCTAATATACGCGTCATGACTTCAAATTCAGTTGCACAATCACCGTACGGAAACTTCCCTGTCGCGAGTTCAACTAATGTTATTCCGAGACTCCAGACATCAGCACGAATGTCATAATTTGGCCTTGAAGGATCAGGAGGATCAATTCGCTCTGGTGCCATGTAGGCAGTGCAACCTGTAGCGGATGTTGAAGAAACATGTTAAAACCCCAATAAACAGAAGGCTCTGGTAATTAATTTTAATTCACAAACCTGCAGTTCTAGTTTTAGCTTTGGAATCCACTAGACGCCCAGAAATACCGAAATCACATAATTTCACATTCCCTTTATCATCAAGAAGTATGTTTGAAGGCTTCCTGAAATACGAAGCACAACGAACAACATAAAACGGTGATCTCGCATGAAAGTCGGCTATCATATACTCAACGGAGATGGATCATCTGATACGAAACAGGATTAATTGCATCTTTCACTATGAACATGTAATAAACGCTTTGCTACTGTGGAAAGTGGAAAAAGGACTCACACATCACGATGAATTACTCCATGGTTTTCTTTGAGGTAGTGCAATGCTTTGACAGTCGCCACTGCGACTTTTCCAACAATGTACTCGGGCAATGGCTGTTTCAAGTTCTTGAGTAACTTATCCATGCATGTCGTCATCAATTCCATGCAAATCCACACATCAGAGTCTGTCACAAAACATCCCAGACACTGGACAATGTACGGACAGTCGTGTGACTTGAGAACAACTTCCAAATCCATTATGATGCGCTTGTTTTCATCCCTGTTTCCACTTCGCCTCATTTGCTGAAGGGAAACGATTATTTAACGCATATTATCTCCGAAAACAATGATCTCTCACTTTCTGATTGCATACCTTCACCGCTATCACCTCTCCCGTAAGTTTATGCATCATTTTGACTACGTGACCACATGTTCCATTGCCAAGTTCACCCAAGTCCTGCATTTCCTCAATGGCAGTCTTGTAAATCTGTTGGAAATAGTTCAAAAGCAGCTTAGAACACAGAATGAGTGTTGTCTGGATCTTATGCATATTTAATTAGCCACTTACGCGTCCGTTGATGTTAATCTTTCCCGTGCAGTTCATGATTTCGTGGAACTTTGAATCAGTCTCGGCATGAAGGTTATGGAACTCAGTTTCTGAGTTTGGCGTGGTAGGAAACACGAAGGGAGCAGGCGACCTTGGTCTGGTAGAACCTGACGGTGATGACGTGCCACCAATGTTAAGAGTTAAAGACTTCTTTGGCGGTTGTGACCCGTTGAAGTTGATAGGTATGTTAACTGTGAAAATATAATGTCAATATCCATTAGTTACGTACACTACCACTACTACTAAGAAGTATCAGATGCTTACGTTGGGGGCGCGCCGGAGGTTTCGCCATGACTATTTATGATTGCGAGTTGAGTCAAAGAGTAAATCCAAATGTGAAGTTAAAAGATGAAGTCCTTTATCAATTAAAAAGACCACTGACTGGAGCTGCTGACTGAGGAAATTAATTTAAAACAGCGATGATCGGATCTGGTCTCCTATCTATGTGAACGGAAAGAAAGGTATAAATCACCAATATTACCTCAATATTTTGCAATGAAAGTCAGTTATTGATATATTGAAATACTTGCCTGATTTCAATGAATGAGGAGTCAATTCCAATTAAAAGGTGTAGTATGTTGGGTGAAGTGAGGTTACATAATTACATCACGAATGACACTCGATACTTATACTTATCAGCACAAACGCCAGAACCGACTGTCACTTTCTGATAAATTGTTAAGCAACCGACCGTACATATTCAATCGTCAATCGAGTTCAGCGTGTATCTCAGACGTCAGTCACAATTTAACATTGTACACACGGTAATTCAAGGGAAATTTTCACAATTGGAACAGGATACGACAGCTTAAGCTGTTAATGCTGGCTGGTACTGCAGTTCTTTGCTTTTACTGCCTATCTATTGAAATAAATATTACACGCTAATGAATTGGGCCTACAAGTACAAATGAACAATTTCAATTAAATAAACTGTCGATAGTTACCTGCAGCTACAGCCTGCAGTGTCAGTCTTCAAATTAACAAACTGACTGACGTGACGTGATTTTACCTACCAACTTCACTTTCGACCTGCGTACCTGTGCCGTGCTTGCTTCCGCTGCGTGTGGCCTGTGCCAAAGTACAATAATGAATCGCAGACAAGTCCTCTGGCATCTGCACTGGTTTTGGCCTGTCCTGTCCGTGCACTATCACAAAGTGAAAGGAGCCCGAACCCGACTCGACTGCGACTGGGTCGAATCTCTCTCCTCTCTTCTCTTTTGTGTTGTTCCGTATTTCGTATTCGCTATCCCAATTGGCACAACTTGACTTCTGCAATGACGTTTGTGCTACGTATTTGCGACTGAACAGGTTTCTTGTTTCTTCTTTCTACTACTGCTGCTCATACTGCATTTATGCAGTGTTTTCAGCTAAGCTAATTGCATTTAGGTTTACTGCTGCAGCGGCAGTGGCAGTGAGAGAATTCAGAAGATAGGATCTAAACGAGGATGTCCCAAGCGAAGGCTGTTGGCTGTTGCGGGTTGAACGAACCCAGACGAAGAAAACGTTTTGCATTGTTGCACTGATCGGCCTGACCACTGATAATTGTTGTCGCTGATGAAATTGATGAATTACACTCGCAAAATATGCTCAATTGAATTTAAGAATTTTGAATCAAGTTAAGAGAGCAAAACCGCTCTATTTTATTTTCAGCTCATCGCATTGGAATAGAAAATGGTTGAGATCGGAACTTGCAGCGCGGATAAATTACGAAACTGGTATAAAAGAACCTTAAAATACGATACAAATTGATGCTAAGTTTCAGAGCGATTGCGAAAACTCAGAATCATGGACAGTTATTGAGCAAGCTGAATAGGAAGATTAAATTACAACAGCATTGCGCTGATTTCTTCGATGCTTGAATTTGAGGCGTCTTCATCAATATTCATCTCCGAAACCTCGTCGTTAATTGATTCTTCGCTGTCGCTGCCATTGCCATTGCCATTTCTGCTGCTGCCACTAGCACTGGCTCTGCTTTCTTGGGACTCCGCGAGGTCCATCAGTTGCTTTTCCCTTGCGTTTCGTTGTTTCTTGCGCAAATGCGTATGCACAGGACCTTCATATTCTTCTGCGTACAGGAGTTCCTTTTCAGCACTTTCATTGTCAATATGGTTTACATATGCGTAAATTCTTATGAAAGTTTCAGGTACGAGAACATCATTCACGTAGTTTGACCACTGAAATGCAAAGAAAGATACAGTGCTTGAAAAATTATAAATTAGCACTACTATCCTCTTTGGACTTACGTTATGACGCCGTGATTTGTCTTGGAAGAAGGATTGGTAGATTAAATCGATCACAGTTCCGCTCTGCACTTGATTAAAAGGATAGGTAACGTGGAGTTCTTTCAATCTTTTATCTTCCGAGC
This sequence comes from Mesaphorura yosii, assembly GCA_009869945.1. NCBI lineage: Eukaryota > Metazoa > Arthropoda > Collembola > Poduromorpha > Tullbergiidae > Mesaphorura > Mesaphorura yosii. The sequence continues at coordinate 215,065 of WIXG01000075.1, forward strand.
GACCCAGCTTGAATTTCTAGAGTAGAAACGAAAAATTAGAAACCACTATCAACACGTGACAAAAGACGTCGACTTTTGCGATTTTACCTCATGGCGAATTGAAGGATGTGAGCCCTCATAAATCGCAGCAACTTCGCTAAGAACTTTAGCAAACACTTCCTTCAGCCTTAGTGGAGTCAGCTTTTGAATGACTCTAAATAAAGCAAATGGTATAGCATTCTCACATTAATCTCAATCCACAATTATTCTTATTCCTGATGGTCAAACTTACTTCGTGTGAATAAGGACCAATTTCTTCTTGGCATCAATATTTCCAAATAACGCTCCAGCTAAACCTTCGTTTAAGTCGCCTAAAAATTGCCACAATGAAGTTAAGGGAAACTTCATGCGTCGTGCTCTCAAGTCAGGAGCCAATAAGACCTTAACTTACCATCTTCATCCACAGGGTCAGTCATAGAGACCGCAGAACGCTTTATGAGTTCACGCAAAACGGCCAACCCCTCGTCATTGGCTTCGTCTCCAGAGTTTGGATCCTCGTGTTCTGGGTCAGGATCCCGACTTTTGTGTTTCCTGGCCTTGGACGTCTTAGGTTTGGATTCACTGCTTCCAACACTTGTGCTCGTGCTTGCTTTTGTTTTATTCTGACTGATACCATCATCACTTCTGAGTCGTGGACCCTTTCTGAGTCCAATTGCCTTGCCAACTTCCTCTGCAGTCATTTTATTTGTTTTGAGATTTTGTAAAAGCACGCATCCAGCACTGAGGAGACCAGGATGATTTAACAACTGATGAGTAGTTCGTGATGATAGGTCTGAGTTTTCTTTCTTTTTGGGCTTCAGCTCCGTCGTTTCAGCCTGTGTCGCCACGTGTTCCTAAATTTAGATGGGCACGTCTACTCTATTCTATTCTATTTTCAGAAAGTACCTTCCGAGTACACTAGCCCAGTTCAAGATGTGACTTATTTGACTTAGGTGTCTTTTCCAAAAGTCACTTTTTGTCGTGAGCCAAAAGCAAAACCGACAGGAAAGTCAACAAGTGCGTCGGGTGTCACTTTTGTTCCTGCGAAGCAGCAACAGGAGTAGAAGTGATTCACTCAACTTCGAAATCACCTGTAACGCAATTTCCTTTGAAAAGTTACTTCTTAAACAGGCAAATAAGCCGTGGATGTCACATTTTGAGCTGGGCTAATGTAATAATGGTTTGATTTATTTTTCGTTACCTGATTTTGAACTTCAAAATTAACACTATCTTGGGATGGTTCTTTCCTGGACTTCTTTTTCTTTGCCTTCTCTTTGGTCTTTGCAACCTTCGCTTCATGATAAATTGTTTGTTCGGGTTCGGCATTTCCGGTAGGAGCATCTTCGACTCTAGTATCGGCTTTTGATTTAGGTGTGACAGGGTAGTAGTCGGGCATCTTGAGGTTCTTCGGTACATCATCTTTCGCCTTTTTGCTTTTACTCTTCTTTAGTATATTTTCTGGTGAGCGTTTGTCTTTTGAGACGTCAGTAGTACCTTTCGGATTCGGGCTGTGACTGTGATGCCTTTCCTTTTTTTCTTTCCTTTTCTTCACCTTTTCCTTTTCCTCAACCTGATTTACAAAAAAATCCAGTACTTGCACATGACAACAATCCAAATTCTGACTTGCCTTCGGTAGTTCTGTGTCCAGGTCTGAGCTGGTCAACCGGTATGGGTCAGAATCTCCAGCTTCCATGACTAAAATGGCAGGAACTGATGGCTGCCAGTCGTTTGTAGCTGTAATTAAATTAAGAAGAGCGATCAAAGCGAAACCGAAACAAAGGTGTCCAAAGTGTCCATCCTGAATCACACGTGAAATTGGCAATCAATTTTCCAACTTACAGCAGCAAGTATTGTACGATTGCGCCTTGCTTGCTAATTGCTAGAGCTCCTCCAAGATTTACGACGCGAGTGGTTTACAACACACCACCATCTGATGTCAGCTGTTTAAAATTTAATTGAAACTTTTAATTATCAGCAACCTTCAAATGATAAAAAGGAAGAATGAAGCCGTGCGTTAACGTGGACCTTCAACTGTCACGAACACAATCTCACATTTTATCCCGCCTCGACATGCATCTTGAAACAGAAACTTGAGATTCTTGAACCTGAACAAAGAGAGGGAGTATTTAGCTTGAGGATTCTAGATTTTATTACAATTCTCGTTCAAGTAATCTTCAACAAAAATAAAACCATTGTTAGTTGATGACCTCCATTATCATTATCATCCTTGTAGTACTACTCAAGTCGCCAATTTCTCTGAAATCGATATACACGTTCTGACACCAATAATCGAGTATGGAAAGCGTGAAGCTGAATTCCATCAATATTTACGGTTGCACAACTCTTACGTTCGGGTAATCTTGTCAGGTATTCCTGCAAGGGTTTTCGCCTTTCGATGTAACATTCCGGCACGCGCGTGCCCGACCTTGAATGAGTCCCTACTAAGCACTAATCTTACTAATCTGCCGTGTAATCAGTATCACTTTAACGAAAATTAATTCTCTGGTCGTCACTGGGTACAACAACGAAGCGCACCGCACCGGTTTGGTGGTCTGGGCGAGATTTTTTACAGATGAGTGACCCTGACATATTAACCCTTGTCGCAGCTCATTAAATATTGAGATATTTATTTTAATATTAGTTATATTAGTCGATTAGTCCCACGAGGGACTTGCAGAACTTGTTATCTCCTCGAGCCAGTCTATCTTAATTGCAGATGCGACACCACGCGTCGCATGAAATCGTCTGATTCAGTCAACTAATCTAGACGGTTGATGTAGTTGTCAAAAGTCGGCAAAAGAAGCTTAAAGTTTTTGACTATTTAGGTGGCTAACTATCATGTAATGACTGTGCCTTTTCAAATTAAGAATCCTTTTTTCAGTTTCCAGTGCTAGTACAGTAAATGCTGGATTCCTTAAAACTGCAAGTTCGCCTATCAATTTTTAGAATCTCACTTTCTGTTTGTCATCATTTCATATGTTCGCGTTCGCCAAAATTACATCCACAAAACAAAAGCGCGTTTTCCCTGCACTTCCGGTAAATCAAGGCCGTCCCAGTCGTTTTTCATTTCAGAATGCAATTTCCCTTTTGCCCGTACTCTGCCACGCTTGTCCATCCGTAACTTTCCTGCTTCATTAAGTTCATTACCTTTAATCTCTGCTCTTTGCCAATCCTGCTCAAATCAAATCAACAACGGTACGCGTTCGAAGCTGTAGTTTGTACAAATGAACAGCAAGCTCAGCTGTTTTACTGTCCATCTACTATCTCCAGTGGAAAATTATGGGTTACTAAATAAATGGTTGTGACCCCAATAGCTGCTGGAATGTTTCACATGTACATTCCACAATTCCATTCGCATTGCACTGGTTTCATTGTAAATATGAACAAAATAGTTCAACTTTGAATTATCAATGCTCAATGGAAATTTTATGGAACACAGGTCATGTGCCGAACCATTCGCATTCAATGCAGATGACATGATCAACTGATGTGACCTGGTATCAAAACAAAAAGAAATCGAAACCGTGAACCTTATCCATTGATTTCAATTTTTATTTAGTACATCACTCCAAGCCACGCATGTGTATTTGTGTACAAGAATAATAAAAGCTGAAGCTGTTCTTCGATTATGGAAGGTTTTTGTGATAAATATATATTAACAGAATGTGGAATTAAGGAAATTATGCACGTTCCATAAGATTTGGACAAAATAGACACAACGAGCCATGAACTTTGCTTGCTCCAACCATCCAACCGCTAATTCGCCTATTTTTACCCATTTTTGTTCTTTATTTAGCAACTCACCGTTTCTTAGCAGTGTATTACAGAATTACAGTGAGTGTAAGTACTGAACTTTGAACGAACTTTGTCAAAACTGTTCTAAGGGTCGTAAGCCATATCGGCCATATCGAAAAGGTCCTTTAAGTTAGCTAATCACTGCTTATGTGGCATACTGCGCCTAAATTCAGGCACTGTAATTATGGCTTTGGCACATGGTCATTATGCAATGGTCACTATGAGGTACATGAAACAAGAATTAAAAATGTAGACTAATGAATCAAGCACATGCACTGGCCATCAACAACAATTTTGATTAATGCAGCAACAGACGATACAACACGCAATAGCGTAGCACACTTAACATAATAAACGTGAATGGCAGTAGGAATCAATTGAGATTATTAATCGTGAATCGCAGTCGCGCATCGCGCACAGCACAAAGTATAAAGATGCACGAGCATTGTCTGCTTTGATTTTAGTACGAATCTTAGACCGACTTCAGTCATCATTAAACGCAGTCGAATTAAGTCTCAAGCGCAAAAGTCAAAAGTGTATCAACTAGTTTTGCGTTTCGCCTTGCCCGCCTTGCAAATATTGTCGCGTCGCTGCTGAAGATGACCAACTTATCTCAATCTCGTTAATTTAGCACAGCACAGCAGCTGCTGCAAGTGGAAAAGTGAGCTTGATTTCAGCTTGGCTTCACGCTTCAGCTTTGAACCTGTTGTCTCAAATTGGTGTTTGCATTAACATTTAACATTACGTGCACCAGCCTTTCGAGAAAAAAAAACTCACTTTTGTGCACAGGCATTACAAAAGACATTATTGTCGCTGCCGTAATTTTCATTGTTGTGCTTCACCCATTCAATTCACACGTAACACTGATCCAGATATTACATAAACGAGCCGCACGAGCACCGACCGAGCTTTGAGAATTGAGACTGACTGACCATTGCGAGTGCGACTTTACTTGTGACACCTTTTCGGTGATGGTAATGGTGATTGAACTTTCTTATTCGTACTGTAAGTTGTGATTAGTTTTTTAAACCTGTGCTGCGTCATAAATGACACTTCCTCCCAAGTACCTTTGATATTTGAAATGGTGTCAAGCAGCCAAACAGACGCTGCTCGATTTGAGCCAGAACGTATCAGCATCAGTGGTGGTAGCGTGCGTGGAGATGCGACCAACCTACGAAATCAGAAACAGAATTCTCGTGAGCATGGGCACCAGCACGGGCAAAGAAAGTCGTGCAGCTCCTCCACGAGTTCTCGCCCATTTCTCGTGTTCCTAATTTATTCCTTCGTATTGTCATTGAACGCTTTTCTCGTTCCTCACGCGAATTGTGAAGTGCTGAACAGCGCAAGCGCAGCAGGTACAGGTGAACGTGATAGCTTCGTAATTAATTCAGATTCTCAGTCGTCAAACCAATACCCGAGTCCAGGCGCCGCCGGTGCCAGTGGTTCGTTAGGAGCAGCGACCAATAACATTGTAAGCAGTAATTCTAATCAGAATGGAACATCGACACATACGCACAATGGACGCACCCGAACTCACAACCACAACCACAGGCCACTTTTCCAAAACAATCGCATTAGCAGCACGTTATTTTTGCCGTCGTACTTTGAAAATGGGAGCAATAAGCAGACAACAACATTGGAAACTCAGCCGGCGAAGAATTCTAAAACGTCCTCACCGTCATCGTCTCAAACTGGGTCGACTTCTAGCTCGACAACTGGCAAGTACAGAAACCAGCTGGGGATTTTAAGAACGCCGGACAGAATTAACTAGTAAGAAGAGATAAGAATCACACAATTTTGCAGTCATAATTGTTGAACTCGATAGATAACACATAATTCGCATTTAGCCAGTCACCATACACTTGGACGTGCAAGGACGGCATATCGTGTGTGCGTCAACTTCGAAACAGCACCAGCAGTGGCAGTGACACTTCGGATTCCAGTGCCACCGACGACGAACAAGTCTCGCTGAACGTGTGCTGGCTGACATGCGGTGCGTACGGCGCGCTCTGGCCTCTGCCCACAGTTAAGGCAAGTGACCACTCCTGAGGCGTTGATAACTTCGCAAGTATGAGCACGACCAAGTTTCTTTATCGTTTTAGACAGTATTGACGAAAACAGTCACGCCTTTCTACCCGCAAAATGTCGAGGTTACGAATATCTACGCTCCAAGTGCTGTGGTCAAGTCAATGCTTGGGTTCGCTGGAAATGGGTTGCTGGATACATTATTCAGGGTGAGACGCGCGTCCTTTGCATGGATTTTGGAGTTCAATCTTACAATTTTGCAAACATCTTGCAGATGCATCCAAGCTCCGAAGGCAATTCCATGTTTCCCAGCAGTTCGGATGGGAAAAAGATTGAATTTAACATTGTGACCATCAGCTTAACGACACAGAATGCCGATTCGAAGCTGGGGTTGAGCACTGATGAGAGTTACACGTTGACCATCGCGCCCTATTACGAAGTAAGAGCCTTCATAATAAATCTAAACTGCTGCAACTTAATGGACAGTAACGATTGACGCCTGACTGAATACTCGCTGATTTTAGGGCCAAGGTCAGAGGCTTCATGTTGAAATTAATGGAGCATCGTATTACGGAGTGCGACACGGTCTGGAAACGCTGAGCCAACTCATCGCGTACGACGATGTAAACGACTGTCTGCAAATTGTGTCGCAAGCCATCATCCACGATCAGCCCGTCTTTCCATACCGTGGGCTCATGATTGACACGGCACGAAACTTTATACCAATTAAGCACTTGAAGAGGATGGTGGACGCGATGAGCCAGAACAAGCTTAATGTCCTTCATTGGCACATTACAGACACAAATTCTTTCCCATTTTACTCCAAGAGCGTGCCTCAGGTAAAGATTGCATATGCATCCCGTATATCGAAATTTGTTTGTCCCCACTGAAGTAACGATTTAATTTACAGATGACAAAATACGGCGCTTACTCAAGGTCCCAGATTTACACTCCATCAGAGATTAAGGAATTTGTCCTTTACTCCCGGCTAAAAGGTGTGAAGGTTCTGCCCGAGCTTGACGCGCCAGCGCATGCAGGTTAAAATGGGTTGCATTGAAGTTCGCCATTCTGATTTTGAGCGTTGATTCCATTAAATTCGAACATTGAACATCGCAGGAAATGGCTGGCAGTGGGGTCCGCTGGAAGGTCTCGGAGATTTGGCAATGTGCATCAATGCTGAGCCGTGGCGCAGTTGGTGTGGTCAGCCTCCTTGTGGTCAACTGAATCCGCTCAACCGATTCACGTACATAATTCTCGGTGCGTACGACCTGCAATGCTTTACGCCAATTTTTAGATTGATAATTCGTAATGTTTATCGCATCTCGTCTCGGCTCATACAGGTGAAATTTACAAGGACATGCTCGAAGTATTTGACAACGACCTGTTCCATATGGGCGGCGACGAGATTTATTTCCAGTGCTGGTCAACTGATCCTACAGTTCAAGCTTGGCAGCGAAACCACTCCACATATGATTTGATGCAGCTGTGGGGATTCTTTCAAGATTCAGGTCAGTAATAAATACATTGTAATTGTAATTCAGGTCACCCTTAATGCATGCGTGCTATTGTTATTCGTTGGCGCAGCCTTTGACAAACTGAAGGAGGCCAACAATGGTAACCCAATCACACCGGTTGTTTGGACATCCGACATGACCACACGCGGGCGTCAGTTTCTCAACCCACAAGACTACGTCATACAAGTCTGGTCCACATGTAAGTTGCTTGGGTTTTGAATCTATTGAAGCTGCTTCTTTGAAAGGGAAATCTGAGAACTTGAATATCTCGTTGCTTCTTGATTATAGCAACCAGCTACGACATAAAAGAGTTGCTCAATGAAAAGTATCGACTCATTTTCTCGAATCTGGAATCCGTGTACTTGGATCACGGTTTTGGAACGTGGCTGGGGAAAGAACACTTCTACCAATTTAAGACTTGGCAGGTTCGGCTAAAAATATGCTATGAATGAACGCATCTGTCGTTGACTGACATATGGGCATTAATATTTTATTTGATGCTTTCTGGCTTTAGGAGTTGTACGATAATGATCTCAAGAGTATTGTCGATTATCACGTCGGGGCAAATAATTCCCGTGAAATCTTCCGATCTGGCCAAATTCTTGGCGGAGAAGCGACGCTTTGGGCCGAAAAGGTATCAAAATACTTCAATTCACAATGCAGACGAGAAGTTTATACTTTAGGCCGAATTTGATCGCAGGTCGACGAATTCAACATGGAAATGAAATTGTGGCCACGAAGCAGCGCCTTCGCTGAGCGGCTGTGGTCACACCCGGCAAAGAGATCGGATTCCGTATACCCCAGACTTCTCCATCACCGACAGCGGATGGCAAAACGCGGAGTGCACGCAGATCGTCTGCAGCCCGAGTCTTGCCATCAGATTAGCGGCTACTGTGATGATCCATACAGCAGAATTTGACTATCCAATTCCAATTCTTCTGGTTTCAACCGTTGTACCAAGTCTCAGATTAACGATGTACACCAAATCCTAACCATTTCCATCTCCATACTCGTGTCATGCCATAATGTATTGTATCATTTGTTAGTTTTATGTTAGTTTTAGATTAAAATCACACTACAGCACTACATCGTTTGTAACTAATAAAAACGTCCGACTTGCATCTGGCATAATTTATGTCTGACTCCTAATGAACATCTTTTACAGCCACACTACACAAATAACTTCAGCACATTAAATCTCTTTTTGCAATAACTTATTCGCACAGAAAAGAGAAGCAAGCAACAGGAAGTAGGATGAGAGGTTCGCACTTGTGCCAAAAACATTAACCTCGCATCGTGATACTAATGGGATGGGATTTTTACCACCAATTACATTTTTACGGCATATTACGCATATTTATAGAGTTCCATTCCAAAAGCCGTGTCTGCAATAAGAAGTGAGAATTTGTTCAGATTCCAGGATACACGGAATCACGGAATCGAATGTGAGTATTGAAATGTTTAGACAAGGCTAGAATTTGACTTCAGACAGACATGGATTTGGAAAAATAAACAAATGAGCAATATTTTTCTGTTTTTCTATCGAAAACGATTCTCGTATCGTGTATCACCCTCTGTAGACGCAACGACGCAAGGTGGGTTTTGAAAATCTGAATCACGGAAAATTTTAGAAGTAAATGCCAAGTCAGTGTGTTGGGAATCCGTCCAAGTAGTGCGAATGGTTCGATTACTCAAATCGATCAATCAAGATTAGAACGTCAGGAAAACTCGGAGTTGTTCTTCAAAATCCACGTAGCAGTGGTTTCAGATTAGTAACCACAGCTGTTAATCGTGTTATACGTAAAAATTGAGTATCGATTAAGAAAAATATGACTAGCAAAAGAAAACCTTTCTCCAGAAGACTCTCGTCCTTCTTCTCTAGTGGAAGTCAAAGCCTGGATGAAGATTCGACGAAGAAGTCTCAGAATCAGGTAAGAAGCCAATCAGTTGCTTCTCAATTCAGGATGCCCACACCATCCTTTTTGTTAATTAATGTGTCGCCAATCGCCTAATTTCCAACAGAGCGTGACCGAGCTCGAACGCAAAGTCGAAGAGTTGACCTCAAAATGCGTGACTTTAGAAACGAAGCTCAAGAAGGAGCAAAGCAAATGCTCGGAATGGAAGAAGCAAATGGTGCAACTTGTCCTGCAGGTACTTTCCTTATCAGTTACAATTAAAAAAGCCAATTAAACTTTTTGTCGCTTTCCTACTTCTTAGAAACATGAATCCAGTGGCCTGATAAATACGAGGAAGTCTACGAACAGTCTGCTTAGCCATCGAAAGTACGTGTCGCACGATAATCTCCTGGAGCCAGTTCCTTCCACATCGAACTTTTACATGGATAACAATCACCCACTTCAAAACGAGAAAATTGCTCGCCGCCTGCTGCAGTACCCGAAAAAGGAAGATCTCTACCGTGCGCGTTTGGTCTGCACTACCTGGAATGGGCTCGGAAAACGGGAGATTGCACGACGCGTTGATGCGCACATCCATCTTGACAATGTCAACAACCTGCGCAAATTCCAGCAAGTTCAGCACCTTCGTGCCGATGGCGATGCATTCTACCAAAATTTCTATTTTCATTACATGCCACAGGCGCATACCCAAAATTTTGGCGGTGGCGGTGACCATCGAAGAAGTTCGGTCCTCCCACTTGAAATTTGTCCAAGCGAGAATCGTACGGAATTCAAGAAGACGATGCAAATCATCGGAGATTACGCCAAGAAGTTGACGCTGGCGTACACCGACAGCGAAATACTGGAGACAGTGCTAGACTCTTGTCAGGAACTTGAAACGCTGAATTTAACCGTGGGAATTCCGCTTCTGAACTCGTGTCATAGTCTCAAAAATGTGAAGCCACTTCGAGCGTTGAAAGTGCTGTCCTTCACGTTACACTCGACACGAGATCATCGACTCACGGACAAGCACGAAGAGAATTTTCTTAACGTTTTCAAGCTGCTGCTGAGCTTGTCTCAGGCGACGTTGTCCAAACTCACCGTAACTATTGTCGGCTCCTTCGCAGAAGAAGGAAGCCATTTTGGAAATACTCTGGCTCAATGTTTACTCAAAATGAAGCCTGCACGGCTCAACGAGTTGCATATCAATTCGTTCCCCATCGAAAAGAAGCTTATCGCCGAAATCTTCAATGCACGCTTCGAACTCAAGGCGCTGGGCGTCGGACTCGTGGATTGGAAATCAGCCTATGAAATTCTTCCTCTGCTTTACCGAACAAAGCCAACTGCGTCCAAATTGCAAAGACTTTCCGTCCACGTTCATTGCAGATGCGACACCACAAGCGAATGGCTAAATAGCGGGCTTGATGACCTCGTCACAAACGGATTTAGTTACATGAAGTTGCTGACGACATTCGATGTGATTCCGTCGAAGCTCCTGGTCGAGGGAAAGTACCGATTCGAGCGTCTGCACCCGACCCAATCGCATTACTTAGTAAATCCGATTGTTGGAGTGCCCGTGCTCAAATCAATTGAGATTGAGCCTCATCACGTGTTTAAAGACATAAAAGTTGATGGATCACCGTCGTCCACACCGGAAGTCCAGCACAAAGTGAACCGATTCAGATTCGTACACACTTTGGTTCTGAAGCGTGAACCTGCGACGTGTGACATGCTGAGGAAATGTGGCAGACTCCTGTCCATCTCATTAACGAAGCTAGAATTCGTTCCGCACGACTCCAGCGCGCTAGTCGCCGTCTGGAATGGACTCCCGAATCTGGAAGAACTGAAAATTCATCCCACGGACGCGATTCCGGATTTAGAGTCTGTGATTATCGGAATGAGTGCGTCGGATTGCAAGAAACTTCGCGAGGATCCAACCGTCGCAATTTTAATCGGGATGACCGAAGGAAAGACGCTGAAGCATCTGCAGAACCTGCCTTCCATTAGATTATTGAGAAGTAAGAAATATTACGCTCCCCATACAAAAAGGTGGACTCCATTTATCTGTTTGCGCAGAGCTCCGAAGTCTCGATGTTGGCAACGAGAAGTATTTAACTGATTTGAGTGTGCTCCTGGCTTTTGTCAAGATGAAGACGCTTACGGCTTTGAGATTTAGATACAAAGTAAGTTACTATTACTGGCTTGGCTGCTGAATTCATTCAATTTTAGTGCGTGCTGCATTATTTTCTTCACTCGCATTTGCTTTCAGGGCAGTTCTTCAAGTATCCGTCTTCTGCGGTCAGAAATGCCAGGAATTTACGTGGACACTTGGAAATAAGTGAAAGAAGGCAATGCAAACGGCAGGATAATGGCCTAAATTGTTTGTTCAATTATTGGTTTATTAAAATTATTCCCTTCCACAAATAATACATAAATCTAACTGGAACTAGAAATTGACATCCCATCTGTCGAACCATCTTCTATGAAGTCTTTCTTTAACAGTGGTGCGGGCCAGCTCTTTCTGTCTAGCAGTTTCAAAAGTCTTGGTTTCTTCCTCCAAATTTTTTGCTCTGGCGTGTCCAATCTCTGAGTACGCTTCGTATTCACCGTTTTCCTTTAGAAATCCACTGTGAGCGTCTTTTGGGAGGCCATTTGGAAAAGTGATTGGAGTGATTTCAACCAAGTGCTTGACTCTATACAACTTCAAGCAGATGTCTGGTGTATTCTTCAAAATGACCACTTTCGATAATTGCTATAACAGTGACATGCTATGATTATTTTAAAATTGAAACATTTGATAAGCGCATAGCAGTGCGCACGGAACGCCGCCAATGTTACCTTATCTGCTAAGCCTAGTTGGTACATGGTCTTCTTGTCCCAATGTGGCTTTCCTGCGAGTGCATACAGACGTTTCACCCTGAATAGTTTGGCGGGTTGGTACGGAGGATCCACTTCACCAGGTCTAAATTGATAGAGTAATAGCACTTAGTAATTAATTCCCCTCAAAATGAAGTCCCGCACACGGACAATCATCGGCTCAAGCAATGAATACTCAATCCAAGATGGAGATGATCGGAATGTCCATAACAATGTACCAAACAAGCAGGAAACATATAACACTGGTCGATCTCAATCCTACTTATGTGAACTGGTTAATCTAATTACAGAACAGTCTGCTCGTGTTATCGCTTGGTGAGTATTATTTCATTTGAGCTGCATTCCTTAGATAGCCGACAAAATGGGACGAAAGAAGGTTAAAAGTTTACTGATTACAGGGGTGACAACCTCAACCACTGTCGGGGTGCAGGATCCACTCGTTTTCCTACTAGGGCGTGCGCAGCAAGTCAGACACTTCCAACAGGGTCATCGAAAGAAGAAAATCAACACTTATGCACGAGTGGGGCTGCTTACGAACGAATCAATAGTTCGGTCGGTTTTCGAGAGTCCGAGAGACGTAGCACAAAAAGTTCAACGATAATATTCTGGTTCGAGAATATACTTCAGGAATTTACAGCAAGAGAAGCCTCTAGTCTTGCCCAACTTCTCCACTATTTCTACATATTCTACAAACTGGTCTTTACCCTGCTCTGTATCTGGGGGTTAATCCTGCTGCTAAATGTGTTTCTAGTGATAATTTACGAAAGATGTTCCGAAATTCCTATATGTTTGCCCTACTATACCGACCTGTTTATCAGAAGCGTAGCAAATGATTCGACAAATCACGGATATGTATTTATGTAGCATTGTAAGAAAACGTTAGCCCAAAATTGGTAGTAAAGTAAACAGTTGATGTTAATCTCACCTTGGAAAGTATGTGAACCCGAAGTAAGGGACTCCACCGGGTTGTCTTTTAGCAAATTTATTGCCAATTCTTGTTATCTTCGTTCGAACTCGACCGAGAGAGTTCGTGAGGTTGAGTGAACCGAGATCCTCGTTGAGAAAGGGAGTCGCAGTGGGTGATAACATTGGTAGGAAGCCGTTCCAAGTACGCCTACATCGATAATAAGATCTGCTCGCAATTAAACTAGCTGGTCGGCTTATTGCTCTTCTGAATAACTCCATTTTTGGCAATGAACAAAGCGGGCACAGCACAGTGAATCTAACTTGTTGCTAAAGGAGTCGGCCAGTTGGCGCAACGTCGATCACGATCGGTGTTGATCACGCCTCCTCGGGGCTCCTTTCGGCTTGGCGGAACAGCGGAGCCTGTAGCAGTCACTTGCTTTAGTTTAAATTTTTAAAGCTTATGTCATGAGTAATCGCAGAGGGAAACTTACCTTAAATCCACGCACCCATATACTCAGTTCCAATTTCCTCAAGAATGATCCTCTATTCACAGCAATTAATTAATTGTCAAGTTCAAAGGTAAATTACACAGATTCGGCACAACAACCATTTCAAATTGAAGCAACACCGACAGATCATGTGAGTCTCAACCAGCACGTGTCCACTTTCGCACATTCCTGTAACCAAATTCAGTATCTCTATTTTTAGAAAGTCGTCGACAGCGCAGCGTATTGAAGCAGAAAATCTGGTGCGCCGTGATTCGTTTTTATAAAAAGAGTAATTAATTTGTACGTTTTGTATTAAAATCGGTGATAGTAGCACAGTGCCCGGTTCTTCATCGCACTTAATTTTGCGACTGTTGATAGTTATTTTATACGGATGAAATGGAAAAGGGCAAAGGCAAGAACAAGAAGGGTGGAAAGAAGAGCAAGAAGGAAGACAGTGACGATGAGTTCCAGCCTGTTGTTGAAGTGGCAGAGAAACCCGAGGAGTATTCGTCCGAAATCCTGGATAAAGCAAGTAAGAAGGCAGCCTTGAAAGCAGCTAAAGCTGGCAAGAAGCAAGATGACGATGATGCCGGGTCAGTTCAGTCGGGGAATGTGCCAGAAACGACACCAGAAGATAAGCCCGCTGAGAAGGGCGACAAAAAGCAAGCCCCTAAGAAAGGAAAGAAGGGAGGCAAGAAAGGAGGTGGCGACAGTGACGATGAGGATGTGGCTTCAGTCGGGACGTCTGTCACAGCTGACAAAGACGATAGTAAAGGTGGTAAGAAGACGACCGCCAAGAAAGGAAAGGGTAAAGGCGGAAAGAAAACTGGTGGAGGTGGCGATAGCGATGATGACGAAGCCAAATCTGTAGGAACAGTGGACAAGGAAGATGATAAGAAGAAACCCACGAAAAAGGATAGGCGGAAAAAAGGAAAGCAGAACGACGATTTTGATGATGAAGATGAGGCGTCAGAAAATGAAAAAGTCGAGCCAGTTAGCAAGAATGTTAAAAAGCAGGCAAAGAAGGGCAAGAAGAGTAAGATCGCTGATTTCAGTGACGATGAAGATGAGAAAGCGCCAACCATTCAGCCCGTGTCGGATGATGAAGATGAGCCGGTAGTACGACAGCCCATGTCCAAGAAAGGAAAAAAGAAGAAGGGCCCTGCGAACAGATTCGATCATTTTGAAGATGACGACGAAGATGATAATGAAATTCTGAAGCCCGTGTCCGATGAAGACGACGAGCCCGTGATACCTGCTGGCAGGCCACAAGCTAAGGGAAAACAAGGATTTGCGTTCCTTCAAGAAGATAACGATGACGATGATGATGAAGAGGCTGAAGCGGTGGCCGAGGAAGAAAAGCCACAGATAGCAAAAGAACCCGAAAAAAAAGAGAAGATCAAGTCCAAGCCAAAGGAGGTGGAGGAAGAGACTAACTTGGTGGCCGCACAAATTGAGCAACTGACCCTTGACCAGGACCAAAGTAAGCCTTCCGAGGTCCAAAAGCCAGCGGAAGAGGCTCCTTCGAAACCTGCTGATAAGCCGAAACCGACAGGTGGTACAAATGTCAAACAATCCAAGCGGAAAGGGGAGAAGAAAATTAAGGAACCAAAAGGTATTGCCATTAATCGGGGATTAATTGTGACCTGTGGCACTTGTGACATGGCCCCTTCAAAACTTTTTTGCTAATTTTTTTGTTCTTTGTATCAACTTTAGCGGATGAACCGGCTCCTGCCCCTGTCCAGGAAGTTCATGACGAAGAGCCGATGTATGAAGATGCCGGTGACAAAGAGGAAGAGCAAACTGCCGATAAGAAAGTGTCACACAAGGAGAAGAAGAAACTGAAAAAAGAGGTAAGGATTATCTGTTCTTGTGGATAGTCTTGTGTAAAAGAAGCGAGTAGAAATTCCTAATTGTTATTTTCGTTTGTAGCAAGAATACCAAAAACAAATGGAAATGATGCTGAAGAAAGGAGGCGCCGGACATTCGGAGCTGGATGCCAATTTTACGGTTTCACAGGTTGAAAAGCAGGTGGATGATGCCGCAGTTGACATAAAAATTGAGAGATTTAGCATTGCTGCAAAGGGGAAGGATTTGTTTGTCAATGCGGATTTACTGATAGCTGCAGGACGACATTACGGCCTTGTCGGACCCAACGGGCATGCAAAAACTGATCTAATCATTATTGGAATTGGCCGATAACTAGAGAATAATTCTATTCATTACCTTATAGACATGGCAAGACCACCCTACTTCGGCATTTGGCATCAGGAGCCCTGAAAGTTCCTGGTTCGATTGATATTCTCTACTGTGAGCAAGAGGTTGTACCTGAAGAGATTACACCGGTCGAAGTCGTCCTGAATGCCGACGTGAAAAGAACAGCACTTTTGAAGGAGGTCAAAGAATTGGAGAATATATCAAATTCTGGAAAGAGTACGAAAGCGCAAGATGAGAGACTGAAAGAAGTTTATGAAGAGCTGAGAATAATCAAGGCAGATGCAGCCGAACCTAAAGCAAGAAGAATTCTTTCCGGTCTGGGATTTACGAAAGAAATGTTGGGCAAACCTACGAAGAGCTTGTCTGGTGGTTGGAGGATGAGAGTTTCTTTAGCGCGTGCCTTATTTGTTGAACCAACGTTGTTACTTCTTGATGAACCTACAAATCATTTAGATCTTAATGCTGTAATTTGGTTAGACAAGTAAGCGCTATCTTTAATTTATCTAATTTAAAATGCCACTAGGTTTAATCCGCATTATTGGCATTTTCCTCTTTAGTTACCTCCAAGGCTGGAAGAAGACTTTGTTAATCGTGTCTCACGACCAAGGATTCTTGGACAACGTTTGCACGGACGTCATCCATCTTGACCAATTCAAATTATACTATTATCGTGGTAATTATTCACAATTTCGCAAGATGAACGTTCAAAAGCGGGTCGAGCAGTTGAAGGAATACGAAAAGCAAGAAAAGAGAATCAGGGAGTTGAAGAAGGCTGGAAAGTCCGGGAAGCAAGCTGAGACTAAGCAGAAAACTTTAATGCAACAAAAGAAGCACAAGAAGGGTGGACGAGCAGATGAGGATGATGAAGAGACTTCCGTTGCAACAACTAATTTGTTGGCAAAGCCAAAAGAATACCTTGTCAAATTCAGCTTTCCTGAACCACCACCACTCCAACCTCCAGTTTTGGGACTACATAACGTATCATTCAAGTATCCAACAGCCAAGAGTTTCATTTTCGAAAATTTAGAATTTGGTATCGACATGGAGTCTCGTATAGCCATAGTTGGACCAAATGGAGTGGGCAAGTCCACATTTCTCAATCTTCTGACTGGAGTACTAGAACCTACGAAGGGAGAATTCCGGAAAAACCACAGATTGGTAAGCAGAGCTCAATTTATCCTCATTAATTCATCCGTCACTAATTTTTTAATTTTATGTTAATTCGACTTGTGCAGAGAATAGGAAAATTCGACCAACATTCAGGAGAACATTTAACTGCAGAAGAAACGCCAACCGAATATTTGATAAGATTATTTAATCTTCCTTATGAAAAGGTTCGGAGGCTTTCATAATCATGTTCTAACGTATTTGAATTTAAGTCTGCTATGGTCTAAATTGCAAATGTGTTTTAATTTCAGGCCAGGAAGGAGCTCGGTTCATTCGGTCTTCCTGGTTATGCCCACACGATAAAAATGAAGGATTTGTCTGGTGGACAAAAAGCACGTGTAGCAATGGCAGAATTGAAGTTGAATGCTCCCGATGTTCTAATTCTTGTAAGTACACCGTTAAAAGATGATTAACAGTGAAGCATGTTGTAATATCAATCGACACTACGCTTTTGCAGGATGAACCTACAAATAACCTCGACATGGAATCGATCGAAGCTCTACAGGAAGCGATACAAGAATTTAAGGGCGGTGTGGTAATTGTATCACACGACGAGCGACTGATACGAGAAACAGAGTGTCAGTTGTGGGTTGTGGAGGATAAGCAAATATCTGAGATTGATGGAGATTTCGATGATTATCGTACTGAGCTACTGGAATCGCTGGGTGAACAAATTAATGTTAACCCAAGTGCGGCTGCAAATTTGGCCATCGGTGAATCCACTGGCACGGCCGGGAAAAAGTAGATAGCTCGATAATTATTTTTATGAGGAAGCTTTCTTACGTAAATTCAAATTTTCTGCTGCATGCAACACAGATTTATGTCTTTAATAAAAATTATTAGAATTTATTGCATTTAGTGTTTAAATTATTACACTGGATATCATCCTACAAAGCTAACCGTACGAGACCTCCCACATTTTCTGAAAAGCTTGTTGTACGTGTGGCCGGCCGGACACCTTCGAAATGCGGGTGGAGTCAGTGCAAAACTGGCGTTTCCGTCTCCATAGTTAGTCGATGATTTCTCTTCAGGCACCGGTTTGGTCTGCTGCGGGATGGAGTTACTTTGGGAAGGCCTGCTTCGGTTTGGACCTTGATTGGGATCAGTCGACCACGTGCTTGGACGTCTCAACGGTCTCTCCGCGGTCTGGAACAGATCCTCCCACCCAAAGTCAGCGCCTCCCGTAGCTGGAGGCTTCAGTAAGACTCGTCTGCCTTGTGCTGGCGCGCCCCCAAAACCAAAGCCGTCCACACCTGAAAATTGATACTGGGTCGGTGTGTTCCAAAAAGCAGGAAAGTGGGAACGCAACCACTGACCATACGCTACTGAATTGCTGAAGGACAATAGTAAAATTAAGCCGAGAACGATGGATGCTGGCAGCCGGAGCTCTGAAGAGTTGATCTGCATCGCGACTGCACGGATTTCGCAAAAATCGACACGATGGACCGAAATGAACAGTAATTCAGTGTCAACTGGATATAAGACGAATGAAATCACGCGTTGCTCATTGCCGTTGTTTTGTGGTCACACGTGGAATCGACCCGACCGCGACCACCGTCATCTTGGTTTCCAGTGTTTGGTTTTCTCACCTTCCGTGCGAATTTTCCTCATTCTTGTGGAGTGGAGTCTCCTTCTATGTAGTAACTAAGCAAATCAAATGAAGCTGTGAAGAAGTGCAACGGCATAACACGACAAGAATGTCCAGGCGCCAATTTTGGAAGATTTAGCCCGACTCGAGTCATTTGACATTTAACGAAGAGAAACTCAAATGTTCGTCAGTTCGCACATCATTAAGCTCTTGGTCCAACAACAACTTCGCCATCATTACTGCCTACGCAGTTTCCCAATACTCCTGCATTAAGTCATCTTCCAACGCGCCGTCGCAGCCCACAATTAGGATTTCATTTTTCGTAGAATTAGAACTAAATCTCACATCGCCTGCCTGTCTTTCCATAAACTCATTACGAAAATGATGACAAAATGATCGCGTACCTGCTTTTACTGTTGTACTCATTCATTTGGCGCTGGCGTGGACAAAGAATAGCGAGCAAATTACCTTAATTAGAGCAAAGCTAGCAATTGTGAAATCATCTTCTATTCACATCCATCCATCATTAATCCTGCTTCCTCTCGCTGTACTGCTATCTGAATCTCGAGTTCGCGTGAAACGTGAAACAAGAATCCATGCAAGTGCAATTTAGCAATTTTCATTTGCTCTGCTCCGGTTACGATAATTATTACTGTTGAATTCGTGGTGCAGTGTGGAGAAAGTCGAAGCTAGAAATAAAGGTGTAATTACGACTGAGCTGATGTTAAAGCAAAATATGAGAGATTGAATTCTCGATCTGACGCTTCTCTCTAGTGCGAGCGATTCACTGCAAGCCGACGATGGCGGCCATGCTCACGTACGTCGTACTGGCGATGGCGAAAACATCTGTCATTTCGTTCTGACGCACTTTCATCACACCAGAACAGTTCCAGAAAGCTAGAAATTGGTCTCCATCCCATTTTATGTCCTATATTTTATTGTGTCTTTTATGATGATGGAATTTTCTCTTCGGTAGACCTGTTTTCTTCACGCTTCACTGATTATGAAGCAAATAACGCTGCACAGCCTCGCGTCGGCATGATCCATACAACAAATTGTGAAGGACAGTGCATCGTCATGACTTTCTGCTGTCATTTATTGTTCCATCTTCCAGGCACGGAATTCTGGTCGTCCTGCTGGCTGGTGCCTCAACGGTGCTTTTAGGCTTTGGCATTAGTTCGCATGAATGATTTCCACACCGCACCTCTGTTCGTTTCCATACAATTCCGACGACCACTCCGACATGATGATGAATTCGCCATGTCAGGCTCAGGATCGCTAATGTGTTGCGGTGTCACAGCGTCCAGTCCCAGTCCCACAACCAACGGCTGGCTTATTAGAACCACGAAGATAGATGCACATTAAAGTCAAAGAGAACGTGGACTCGTGGACAGCAGCTCCCATTCCGACCATTTCCATTCCAATGTCCATGTGGAAATGACAAATTACTCGCGCGTGCATCTGCTCTGCATTCGGACACTGCTCGGAGACGCGGTTTCGGACCAGGGACTGATGTAAGTTCACATCTGGCGGTCAGAAAGAAAGATATGGCTGACGTTGATCTTCGATGGTCATTAGTCAATTACATAGGGCAAGGCAAACAGTAACAGCATGATGGTACCGAGTACAGTGTAAAGCGAGATTAGAACTTACGTTCGGGCCAACGAAAAGGAACATGCTTTCACACATTTTTGTGACGGTTCTAGAACGAAAGCCGAATTTCCTTCGAACTGCGTCGTAGTAGTCGCTGTCGCGTGGTCCGTCTCTTGAGTTCCTTTGCGTTTGCATTTTGCTTTGCCACCTGAATCGCCTGAAAGTAATTTACTTTTAAGGTCTTATTCTATGAAAAATCGGGATTTGGGGATTTGGCTTTAAGCTGTCCCTGCATAGAAGTTGAGAAAGAGTTCTAATTGATTTCTTTCTCTGCCTCGTATCGAAAACACAGAAGGTGGGATTCTGGCACGGTTACAGTGAGAGCAAGGTCCCTGTGTACACAAACCTCAAGTAATTAATTCTTTACCTTCCCAATGTAATACGTCGAAAGGCAGGCACATTCTAGGGCCTGACATTCTTGAAATTATAACTTTAGTGCAGCTTCACTTCACCTGCTTTCCTGGCGTCTTTGCTCCACTCTTCTGGTTTTGTTTTTCAAATTAAAAAGTTGAACTCTGCTGCAGTGCATCACGGGCTTCTTTACACTCCTCTCCGCCAAGGCGTTCTCCTGGAAAAGTAATGTGCAACTTTGAGCTTCAGATATTCAGGCACTTCAGGTGTAAGGTTTATCAATCAAAGAAAGTTTCGAGTTTCGAGTAGCCGAACAGCACCAAAATCCAATCCAAAACTTTCTCCAACTCAATTTCAATTCAAACCGCAACTTAATACACTTGCATGGCTTTCCAAACTGAATTAGCCGGAGCATCTCCATTTCAATTCAAAGTCATCCATCATGCTCACTTTTCGTCCACTCATGCCTTCTTAGCCAGTACCTTATCGCCTGAAATCTATTTCGAGGCCCTCATGGTGTTCGAGCTGGCGTTTGAAATTCTGTCACTGTGCCACGTCGCCTCTGTCGTCATCTCGTATTTTATTGCATCGAGCTTAATTGGATTTCATTTAGAAATTCCTTCGAATCGAGTTGAGTACTCAGTGCTCGTGGGCTGTTTTTCAAGTAGGCTCGAGAAGGCAATTAGACATTCATCTCAGGCACTTCGCACTTATTAGGCTGCCTCCTGACCTTGGAATTGTTGACGCTTTCCTTTCCAGCAGTTCCAGCGTACTTGTGCTGATGTCTTTTGCTATTTATGCCATCATCTGGAACTGCCTTTGACACTGACGCAAGAATCGCGTGTGAATCCACTTCAGCCGTCCGTTCGCAGCATTCGCATCTCGTGTAAAATGGAAATGTAAACGTAGGCAAGTATATCATCAAAAACCACATCCTTAGCTAATCTTGCCTTGCTGCTACTCTTCTATTCACCTACTTCAGTCAAGCGAAGCGTATCATTATCCATCATGGACACGATCTCATTAGTAACCCGAGATCTTATTGTTATTCCTGTCCTGCCCTGCCTTAGGATACGTTTCGTCAAGCAAATAGCGAGAAAAGTGACAGCCAAGCGAGTAAACAAGTCAAGCCTTAAGTCAGGCTAGACAAACAGCAAATAGCAAAATTATGTACAATAGACGTACAACGTGGAGCGTGGATGTCAAAAAGAATATTATTGATTGTGGCAGAGCTGAGTAGCGTGGGATTGTTTTCCTTGCATGGCCTGCGTACTCTCATCATTCATCTTTATTCTAGTTTTCATTCTGGACGTTCTAGAGTTTGGAACTTGAAACCTGGATTCCCCATCTGCATGACGAAGTGGCAACGGCAGTGGCGATGGCATGCATGGGATTCCCTTCGTTCGCAAGGCGCAAGTAACACGATCCTAATAATATCAGTATTTGTTACGGAATCATCAAACCACTCGCACTCGCACTTCGCTTCGAAGCGGCCCGGAAAGTCTCAGTTTGTGAAGTATGTAAGAATAATTCTAAATTCTGAATAAAGTAACTAAACTTTGGTAATGCAGTTTTCTGGTACGCGCCAACGCCAACGTTCCGCTATGCGTCTTTTTATCCCACTGATGGCGATCATTTGCGCCACAGCGCAGTGCCATGCAACTCGGAACAGCTCCCAGAGATGCCTGCCTGCCTGCCATGATGATGTACAAATGTAACAAATTTATTTCCACTCCATTTTCCATTACGTGTAATTTTCATTCTCACAGACACCATCACCCATCACATCTCCACATCCAGCCAGAAGCTCTTCTTCTCTTCTCTGGCCTGGCCTGGTTTTCATTGTGCACATAAGTAAATATTCGTTTTATGCTTTCTCCTCTGTTCCTCTACTTCTCTGCGTTTTTTGCTCTTTTCCATCATTCTGTCACTTTCACTCAAAAATATGGTTTGGCGTGGCGTGGCATGGGCTCTCGGTGCATGCTGGAGGAAGAGTCAAATCAACCGTGAGGAATCACGCACAACTGAACGGAAGTACGCGAACATCATGGCAGAAGATGTGCCATGCGTTGCAGAATTAATAGAAGCCTTGCCATGCCATGCCATTTTTTGCAGTCAAAGCCAAAAATGGAATTCGAATTTTCAATGGGCATGGAAAGCACGTACAGACGAGGAAGTCAGTCAAACCAAACCAAACCATCCATTTACTTTGTACCGCTGCAATGAACTGTAAAACGAACTTGTGTATTGTTGACTCAGTTGCCGAAGCTGAATTGTGGCAGGCCCATTCCATTCGCCATTTGCCATTTGCTATTTGCTGGTTCTTGTCGCACAATGCAAACTGCGCTGCAAATACAAAGTCAAAGTCTACCATTCCAAACTTTATCCATTCCATTTGCTTTTACTTCCCAGTCACTGTCGTTGGCACTGTCGCTGCCATGAAGAAGAATAATCGTAATAAAAGAATAACCATTAAACTACCGCCGTAAACGCAAACTGAAACGAACGGGCACTATCAAATAGTCGGAGTCAGACCAGGACCAGGACAATTTCATTTCAGGCAGGGCAGAGCAAAGCACAATAAAAAGTTGAGTTTGCTTTTGTTGTTGCTCGCAGGCTTCTATCAAAATCAGAGATCTACTCGCCCTCGCCTTGCTACTGGTAATGCAGTGAAAGTAAACAGGAGATGAGTTAACTTTTGGGTAAATGCAAAATGAAAATGTGAGATAATCGTAATTTAATAGCGTAAAACTTTTACTGCCAACACTAACGCCAGTTATTACAATGTTCTTTTGTTCTCAGCCGCCTGCTCTCTCGTCTAGGCAGGGCTGAATACAATGACAGGCACCAGGAGGCGGCCGCAGGTCACAGAATTCAGATTGCATTACAAATTATGAGGCTTTTCACCCTCCCGGCTGATCCCACGCGGGACAACCTCTGCTCCTCCGCTCACATTCTGTTTTCACTATTTCGATCTAACAGGAATGCTTGCACGGTGGAATGGAATTAGATACGAAATTTTGCCAGTGCAGTGCATGCGGCTCTGACTGGCTGCATTTATAATGTTTGATGTATTTATAATTCCCGCGGTCTTCTCTAGATGCAAGAAGATCAAATCTTTCGTGTTTATGATCGCGACAGCACAGCGCACGGATCCAGAATTTCCAATCTGTGGTGACATTCAGCGTCTATTCCAACTGGACTCGCTCAAGGCCGGTAAGGCTCTCACCAGGACCGTGAGCGGTGATATTTCGCATTGGAACTGAGGTTCTTCATAATTCTGAATTCACCATGCAACAGCAACATCCACGTGCACGCGAAATCTGAGCCTTGCGCCTGAATTTGAATGAACCAGCTAGTGCTCGCACGAGTCCGAGCCGAGCCGAGTCTAGGCTGGACTCGACTCGGACTCGGCTCGAGCCTGACTCGATTGTGTCAGTTTCGTCAATAAAGTATGTTGGGTGGGTTCCGCGGGGTAGTTAACATAGTTAATCATGAGCAGTAACGCTGTCATTGCTTGCTTTCATTAGTAATTTGTTCGAATGAAACCAAACCCGTTTTTTATCACTCCTCGACGTAAAAATCCAGAAATTTTAGAAAATTTAGACTTTCAGCCGACTCGAGTCTATCGAGTCGAGTCCGAACCGAGTCTACCCAGGGGCTCGTGGCTCGACTTTGACTCGATTCGAACTTTCGAGTCTCAAAAATCAGGCGCTCGACTCGTGCGAGTACTAGACCAGCAAAGAATGGCAGCGACATTCCTTCGCAAGGCCGTTCCTGACATTTCCATTTCAATTTGCGACCCGTTTCGTCCTCGCGTTTCTATTTGGAACTTCTCTTCCATATTCATAAAGACAAAACACTGCGGGCAAGCCTGGGCAGCAAACACAAAGGGCATTAGTAATAAGGGTGAAAACTCAACAAAACTCGCTTCAACTCGAGTTGGGCTCAAAACTTGTGCCGTACCACTCAAAAAAGTTTTTCAGCTGTCAGGGCATGGTATTTGGTATGGCATGAGAAAGCACTTCAATTGCTATAAGAGGTTTAAAAGCTTGCGTGACGCGGAATTCGCTTTAAATATGAAGCCATTCTACTGCGAGGCCCAGCGTAGCATCGCCCTCGAGAAGCGAACGAGAATAAATAGCGAATAAATTCTCAGTTCTCGGAAAAATGAAATTATGAGAGCCAAAAACACTCAATTCAGTACAATTCACAATTCAACACAAAACACTTGTCGGTTTGAGTTGCCGGGTGCGACTGCGACCTTTTGTTGAAAGCAGCCTGGCCCTGGCCTGGATGCCATTGTCTAGTGTCCAAAGTACTCTCTCATTTCCATTACCACTTCTCCAACCACTAAGAAGGACTTTAATTTGCTCTTGTGCCATTCTTTACGGACATCAGCATCAAATAGATTTAATCCACATTCCTGGTACTTTGCATTGATACAAGCATTGAACGCTTTGAACATTTGAGCCGATTGCAGATTCGTTCTTCTTGATCTTGAATTACAATTCTTGATCCATACACAAGAGATTCAGTCAATATTGCCCTTGTCGTCGTTCCGCCCGCCGCCGCCCGCTAGCTCAGCGCAATAGTTCAACGTGGCACTGAAATTGGAATTGAAATTGATGTCCCACATTATTGCATTCGATCGCATTGTAAATTGACACGATTACCTCAAATGGCAAAGGCAGCGGAAAAAATGAGATTGAAGGAGTTCGTGAAGGAGGTTGCGAGGTTGGGCTGCCAGGTCTCGAATTATATCGCGAGGTAGACAGTGTCAGCGTCAGCCGTCAGCACATTTACTTTACAGGCAGGAGGCAGGGCTCGACTTCGACACAAATTCCGTGTAATCCAATAAACCTAAACTCGCCCAGATTCACCATTCACGAAACTTGCTACTTGCCGCTGCTGCTGCTCTCAGGTATCCATCCACGTGAAGATGAAAAAGTGAATATAGATCGAATCGATTCTGGTCGTCTTTTTGGTAGTAGAAGTAATCAAGTGAAGCGAATTATGTCAAGTCAATTTAAAATTCCAATACCGCACATGAATACATAATAATGCGAGCGTAAAAGGTTTCTTCGATCCAGGCCAGCAGTAGCAGTGGAAAAGTTCCGTTCAGAGATATTTTTAGAACCCGTCATCGCCATCGCCTTTGCCTTGCCAACACCGTCGCCATTGCCATTACCTCCACACACGCTGGCGTTTGCATACGTGATGTGCTGCAGAAGATTAGAGTTTTAAAGTCTCTTAAGACCTCAGCACTAATAATTCCAAAGACAAAGTGTGCCGAGAGTTGCATTACAAAGAAAGGTTACCGGGCGCGCCGGGCTGGGCCTGAGAGACTTATAAACTCTGATTATTCTTTCCAGCAGCAGCAACGAGAGAAAGAAAGGCGAGGGGAATTGAGGATGAAAAGATGGAAAGGAATGGAGAAAGTTCGTCAGCTTCCGAGAAAGTAAAAAATCTGATAATGCTTTGGTCCTGAGTCTTTTGTGCCTCGCAACGCACACGGTGTGGCGACCTTTTTCTTCTTTGGCTAGCTGCTGGCTTGCTGCTACCTTCCAACCAACTTTAATAATAAGCTCCAACAACTTGGTCTCTTGATCGTAGACCGCTTCGTGGGTCTTTCTTGAGTCTCGGTCGCCAACAACACATTTCGGTGTCATGTACACTTGTGCTTTGTGCACTTGTACGTTGCTGTTTCTTCTCACTCTCACGTACGCGATCTTGTTGAGGAAAGTGGATGAAGATGATGAACAATGCGGTGCCAAGAAGTAAGAAATTCAAAAGGTAGGTACAGCAGCAGCAACAGAAGCAGTCTCGGAGTGTAGTGTTTACTTGTATACAGAAGAAAATTGAGAATCTCTCCAAGGAGCAACGTGCGAGGAGTATTTTTATTTTTATTAAGAGATGTGGACCAGGAGGACCAAGTACCAAGACAGAATATCTTGCCGTGCCATTGCCATGTCGAGACGAGAGAAAGTCGAATCAAGCTTCATGAGTTTCGTTTTCGGAAACTGAGAGAAAGGTGAAATGAAATGGCAGGCAGGGCAGCGCAATGAAGGAGTTTCTTATTTCTCTTTACTTTTGGTATTACTCGTTTAACTTGAGAGACTCTTCTGCTTTTTGCTCGTCTAGTTGCTCTGAGACCTAAGACTGTGGTCGCCCCACTCAGCACCAGCATCAAGAGGAGAGTCGACCTGACAAAAATTCGTAACGCAGCGCAACTTAAATTCCGGATGCTCTCGTCTGGCGGCCTGGACAGCCTGCCTGCCTGCTTCCTTTTTCCTGTCCCAGCTTATGTTTTCACTTGCAGCGTAATTGTGGTCTGAATCTAAAATATATGGCAGCTTGCAGACAGGAAAGGCAAAGCACACAAAGCGAACGAGTGCGATGTACATGCACGTTAATTGTGAGTCGTGGTGCGAATTAAGATGAGATTTATGAGAATCGAAGTGGTTCGGCCGACACAACATGGCACTTTGACATAAAACACAATAAAACCGTGACAAATTTGAACTTCTTTGGATCGTGAGTCTTGAATTCCAATTTCACGTAAAAGGCCCAGACCCAACTCAAGTTACTCTTCAGTTACGGATTTCACGTGGCGAGGTTACGCGTATAGAATTTTGTGGGCGCAAACTGCGTCTCAAGGGCCGTAAACGCTATTAGGCAATATACAATTAACAAACAAAGCGGATTTTACGGTCCTTGCTGCGTCTTGAATATGCGAGAGCGAATCGCTAAACTTTAGAATATACGAGCAGCCTTGTCGCGGATGCGGAGCATCGTGGTGGAAAGCATTTGTTTTGTTTGAGCAATTCTGGGAACATTTCTCTAGTGACGTGCCAACTATATTATCTAAACTGAACCGAAGCTCTAAATCTTGTTCGGGTTGATTTTGTGTGAAAGGAACTTGTTTATGATTAACGGGTCCTCAATGAGCGATTTGGCAACATTTTCCTCAAAGATAACACATAACTCGTGATCATGCACTCAAATGTAAACGAGGGTTGTAATATACTATGCTGCTGGCTAGAGACGCGACAATGACAGTGACAACTTACTGTTGATGGGGTGTGTAGAAGTAGCTCAGGTATGATAATTAAGAAATGCTGGACACGGGAACTGGTCGTTTAACTGACAACCCCTTACGGACTTCATTGACGAGAACTTAGACTGTTGACGAATGACAACTGGACAATTGACTTGACACTAGACTGACTCTGAACTGCACGCTGCTGCTTCTGCTGCCCGAATGACGCTTATTTCCTCTCTTTGCCCCTTCCCTTCTCTTTCTCAATTCGGCTTGGCTTTACTCGACTTGGCTTGGCTAGGTTTCACCTCAACCCAAAAGCAGACATAACTAATTTAAATAATCGCTCAGGTTCGTTGCATTTTTGCAACACAAATGTGAGTGAGTGAATTGCTAGTTGAACTTGTGGTCAGACGTCCGTTGTCCGTATTCGCTGATTATCACACTTTCTAAGTCGAAATTGACGTGATAATGGTCAAGAAGTGTGCCGTGATGGACAGCAGCTCAGACGGGTCGTGCTAAAGCTCTCACAGGTGAGTTCCAGCTACCTTGTGATCTGTCATGAGGAATAATTTACAAGCTACGATTTGCTTCTGCAGACTCCGAAGGGCCAGATTCAACGTGAAAAATGGATGGTATTGATTTCAAAAGTTAATGGAATCGTCGAGTATCCAAACGACGTGACAATCTGCTCAAACCACTTCAAATCTTGCTGCTAAGTGCCAATGAACTTAAGAACCGAAGGATACTTCCTGGTCACGTCAAAACTACTTGCCGCATGCAGACACGTCGCTGCATTTCTGTGGAACAGTTGTCTTGGAAAATTTCTCAGGAAACATTTTTCCGAGACAATTTATTGTCTCGAAACAATTTACATGGGAACAATTCTATGTAACAATTGTCTTGGGACATTTTGTCATTCTGTCTATTTACCACTACACGCTCCATACGTGGGTACGAAACTGTGCGAGGCGATACTCAAAGAGTTTTCAGTTTCGAAGGTGATTGATTACTAATCACCTTCGAACGTGAAACGTCTTTGGCGATACTTTTCATGAAATTCTGGTGTTTTCAAGGCTCAAATCTTGATTTTTATGCAAAATTTTCTCACAGATCGAAAATGGCCATGTGTCGGGTAAATTGGACAAAGAGCACGCTGGGGGCTTCGTTAAAATAAAACTCCCTTCTATCTTATCAAAATGGAAGTGCCACAAAAGACCAACCAAGTAAACCTGCTACTTTGTGTTAACTTTCGCTTTGTTACGAAATGAGATTACAAATTCCAATTTCAACTACAATTACCGCACCTGAATATGTGATTAGCCCATGGAAGACGGAACAAGGCGTCTGCTATATCTGCGTAGCAAAGCAGACGAGGGCAGGAATAGCAAGCAAGAATCAGGTGCGAGACAACGAAGTTGATAAAAATTCGCAATTTATTATTATAATAGCGCTCTGCTTCGCTGCTTGATGCTGACTTTGGTCCTGTGCCTCCTGGAAATTGGGTTTTCCCAGTCGAGTCCCGAATCCTGAGAGTCCTGGCGTTCCGAGATGAATATTTTGAATATTTGATTATTAAAGTGACATAAATTTTCTTCTTCGTTTCACTTCACAAGACAAGCCCGCTTCCTTCGCTAGGCCAAAGGCAGTTTTCTTGTTTTTGTTCCGCTATCTGCTGTCTGCTTCAGTATTCAGTTTCAGTATTCAGTGCTCGTTTACTTCATTTATCTGAGACTTGATTTGGCGTGGTTCAATCAAGTTAACCTGTGACAGTGCTAGAGGCCGACAGCATTTGCGGATTGTGTTAGGAATTTGCCATACCTTAATGCAGCGCAGTACCGTTTGTCTCCTGGTTTTCCTTGTCGGGGCTGTTTTGCATAATTCTGCAAACTGACTATTGGATCTTTGAATCAGAAGGCGAAACAGGACACTGCAGGCAGGCGACTTTCGCTAGTTGCCATTCTACGCATCGCGTCCCGTGGATGTCTGCAAGCTACTGATTTTGCATATTCACGTGCTCCCAGTGAATTTTTGGCATTCTGTGACTGAACCCTGAATTCTGAATCGTGCATGCGATGCGGTACGACGCTTTTGTTTTTGTTATCTAGACTCCTGTCCTGCCGTGAGGCCCGCCGCCGGAGAGAAAGCGCAAATGGCAAATGCGAAGTGACAGCACATTACGATTACGCCAGGCATTACAATGTGGTGTACGCATACAATATGCAGAGTTCCTGGAGCAGTGTCAGAATTCACCGTTCACCGAATTCAACTGAGAAAGGCTTGTAGTCTGTTCCTCTGTCTTGACTTGCATTGCCCAATTCCGTGTTCTGGATCTCGATGAAACCTGTACCCGACCCGTGCCGCGTGCACTCATCATTCCACCCCATGACAAAGATTTTCCATCAAAGCAAAGACACAGGCACATGCATAGCAGGACACGGTGCCGTGCCACGGAATGCAGACGCGGAATGCGTACACGTACAGGCAAAAATTGGAATTGGATCGACTCTCCGGATATTCGTGATTCTTTCCCTTGTGCTCGTCTCGTCGGCATCAGCTCTCTGCCACTGTGGTGCGGGCAGAGGAACAGAAACGAGGAGCCAGCCAGCCAGCAGCATCCCAACATAATACTATTTACTAGTCAGCAGAAAGAGAAAGCAGCAGCAGAAGCGGGAGGAAAAGTTTCACTCACTATCAAACTCACGACTCGTCGTCGTCAGATCCTTTGAACCAACGTAACGCAAGGCATGGCGCTGTTACTTTCACCAAATAGAGAGAAAGCTTTGGCAAGGAAGCCAGTAACAGCTAGCAAAAGCAACTGCAGAGGACCGAAACGACAGCAGCAGCAGGGTACTTACCGCGCACTTGCACGGAGAAGAGGAGAGAAGAGCCAAGAAGAAGCGAACGTGAACGAGCCAAAGTGGAAGAGACGAGTAAGAAGAATCTAATCTCTACTTTTCCCCAACTTCAACTTTTTGCTCTCTCGTAAGCGAATCCGAAATCTGCTGCAGCAGTTTCACTTTACATGTCATTGCGAGTAGAACTGCACGAGAGAGAGGGAAATTAGGCTCGAGTTTCAGCTCGGCTTTGTTTTTGCCCATAAATCATTTATCGTGCAGTGTGCGTGTAGCGTGTTTCAGAAACTACGCTCCGCTGCGATACGCGATACATCAACGCAAGTTTACCCTACACTACTCCGGCTCCTGTGGCTCCTGGATAATTGTGTGGATTTGTGCTGCTGTGCCCTGCTTCTTCGCCATTTGGACGAACGACAAAGATAATCAACTGTTACAATGGGAGTAACATTCTTCTCGCGGATGACACTCACCTCCTTCCCGGGTGCCTTCTTCCTGGTGTCAGCAGCCATCACCGTCCCGGTCCTCCTCATTTTTGCGTAAGTGTAAACCATTTCCATGCCTCTTCGTTCAATGATCTCGTAAGCTTCGAGTACATTTGCAGTTGCATGCAGACGGCAGATATTTCGCATCTCATATCGCATGTGAACCAAATTCGCCATACCCTAAATGGCAGAAGCTCAGCCTGTGGGCCATTTTGCCCGCATTAGATAAATCGAGCCCCGTCGCATTTGCGGAGAGAAATTCATTTATAACATGCATAATAAAGTTTGGAGCATGCAAGAGACCAATTTTTTATATTTTTACGGCGTGGCTTGAATTACAAATACCAACATGAATTTTTTATTATGTGCACGCCCGAACGAACGATGCTCGATGCTCGAAGTTGTGCTGTGCTTGTACTGGGCTCGATGCTAGAATAGAATCTAGAATAGAAAACGACAGTGATGGGATGGGATGAACAACCGCTCGAACTCGAATCGTAATCGTGCTGGAGCTCGAAGCTCGATGCTTGTCTCTGTTTCTGCCGTCTCGTACAATGGCTCATCTTGATCTTCGTGATGAATACTTTCATTTTATATTGATGACACATTTTATGTTACTGCTGCTTCTGCTTTTGCGTTGGTTCTCCACCGAACCATAGCTCTTTGCTAACTTCGGTTCAGTTTGCAGCATTGTCATCTCGTTATTTTTATATCAAAAATATTGATTTTTCCCATATCTGTTTGTCTTCCCCTTTCATCTTTCATCTTTCACACTTCCTCCAAGCTTTCCCGATTCCACATCCCGTCTTTTATTTTTCTCCTTCGCGTTCCCCGTCACCTTTGCAGCTCAACGCACGCACTCCAACTTCCTCTTTGCCACTTGCCTAATTTCTTGTTAAAAGAGTCATTCATGCATGCTCGCATAATTGCGTTATTGCCTTTGATCTCTTTATTTATTTATTCATGAACGCTAACTCGTCAATAATTGGGCCAGCGCCACGCCTGCCTGCATTCCATTATCGCTGGCGCCTTCTTTGACCCAGCAATCCAGCGTTTATTTCCTTTATTTTCCAGTTGGTTTTACTGGCAAGTTCGAAAGGAGCAGAACGAAGAACTCAAGTCCTCGCTTTCCACGGCGAGCAGCACAGCTGTGCTTGGCGGTGTCGGCGATGATGGCGGTGAAGACGGACGTGGAGGCATGGATGATTTAGAGCTGGAGGACGGCGGCGATTCTGAGTCCGACTCGGAGTCTTCTACGGAGTCAGTTTCAAGCAGTCGCCCACAAGATGTGGAACGGTATTAAGAAGACGGCGGTAGCGGTATCTTCAATCTTGGTACTCGCACTCGTCTTCGTCTCGCCATTCGGCGGCTTCTGCTTCCACTTGAGATAGCGATGATAGAAACTTCTATTCCAACTTCCGTATTTGCATTTTTATTCCAAGAAAGAAGAAAGTACGAGCCGCTACCGCTCGCGTTCCGACAAAGAAATCTAAAATCTTTTACATGAAAGCCAAAAAATAAATTACTTTTCTTAGCGTAGTTTAGTCAGTCAGCCGACCGACTGCTCAGAAGCAGGCGAAGGCTGAGGCCCAGATGCCAAGCACATTAGAATTTTAGTAGGCGCTGGCGAGGAGACGAGTCAGGCTGTCGCTGTTTTTTTTCTACGACTACGACTACGAGCACGACTAGCCTATTTAATGTTGATGTTGATACTTACATTGTTAACTGCTATGCTCCGCCAGCCGCTGCTGCTGCTGCTGCACCACAACCGCCATCCACAAATGATGGTGATGCTAATAATGTATAATGCAATGTTAATGTGCTAATGGAATGAATGTTCGAGCAGCCACCACCACCAGCCAACAATCTTGCCACTTGCCAGAATAATACGAAAGTTTTGCTCGTTCTTCTCGTTGCATTTTCTCGCCTTGTCCTGCCTTGCCAAGACAAGTTAGAGAAGAGGACTAGACAATGCATTAGACTCGACTCAGGCACTCAAGAATTTGTCTCTGCCTCGGCATGGCATGTTGTGGAATGCCCAATGCCAAGTAGATTAAATAAGCTGCACAAAAGAAAAGCCCCTGCCTAAAAGGCCAGCCAGGTCAGACCGCTTGTGCAGTCGTTTTGTGTTTGATACAAAGAAAAGATAATTGATTATGAAAAAGAGATCTCGAGAATCCGAGAAACTTGTTTTCTCTGGCGGGGCTGGCATTTGCGCGCCGAGCCATCATCATCAGGCAGACGACGATCACGAGGGACCGGAGAAACGAGAAAGAGAAAGGAGCCGAAAACTGACAAAAAGAGATTCATTCCGGAGATATTCTTTTTCCTCTCGCTTTCTCGCAGTACTTTGGTAAACTGCCAAGAAAAAAGTTCTTAATCCTTCTGCGTATGTAGACATGACCCCAAAGCACCAAAGCGTCAGCGTCAGCCAAGTACGCCAACGCCAAGTAGCCGTGACCAGAAAACATGCCCGAATGCAGGCAGACAAGGCAGCAGCCGGATCATATCCAGGCCAGTCATTCATTTCCAGCTCTCAACAACTCCTCGTCGCTTCGGCTTTGGCGTCGCAGTTCCAAAAGAAAGTTTAATTTCCATGTTCCTTATACATGAGTGAGTTTGTATCCGATCTTGTAATGGAATTCTGCTACCAAAGCCAAAGCCGATGTTGTTGCTAATGCGAGCAGAAGATATGGGGAAAGCTTCTATTTCTATTGACCGTGTACGTGTTTACTTATTCGATCTTGGAGAAAGTCAGCAGCAGCTAGCAGCGGTGGCAATGAAGCGTTGCGTTGCGAATGCACGTACACAAGAGATTAACTCGAATTAGAATCTTAATTTTCGATTCATCAAATTCATTATGCACTACGCAGCATTCGTGTTCTGCCTCTGCCGTACGGATCTTTTGATTGCATTATGATGGGATTACCAGAAAGCTGAAGCTAAAGCGTAAAGCCAACTTTCGCTAGACGAGGAATTTGCTACTTGCTTTCTCCAGCGCGCCCGGGCAGCTTGCCTGCAAGGTTCGTTTTAATTTTAGCACTTTCACTCACAGTCGCCGTGCTCAGTCACTGTCTGCGTCTCAGCTTTCAAGTGAATTCTTAAACTGATGGTATTTCTGCCAGCCAGCCAGCCGAGTCGCGAGTCACAGTCAAAGAAGACTTTAATTTTCCGACCCGGAGTTGAGAGTCACGACAGTTTAAAAACTGTAAATAATTAATCATCTCTCTAAGTTGTAAAAGTTCATCTTTCCCTTCTCCGGCCACGCTTTGGCTGTGCTTGGCTTGGCGGATCGTCGGCTGTCATGCTACTTGCTGCTTTGATAATTCGTTGCGTTTCATACTTAATTTATTCTGGCATAACTTAGAAGGAAATTGTCGGAGTCTGAAACTGGAAACTGGCTTTTGACTTTTTGATAGGCTACGATTACGAATCTAAATTTAAAATGTGTTAATATTCATGGGCGAGTCAAACGAAAGAATGTAAATAGTCCGGCTACGTTCTACGTCGTGTATTTACTCTCTAGTGAAAAATGTTCGTCCAACACGTGCGTGCGTGCGTGTGCTATAGATCTTGATTAGTCGTTAATTGCCAAAAAAAACTGTAACTGTAACTGCAACCACACTGTACTGTACTGTAATCTACATAATTTAAACTACACTCCATACACTTGAGCAATATTTCTATTACCTTTCTGTATACTGAATACACATACGGATGGTGGATAATGGATACTTTACTAAACCTTTTCTGTCCAAAATTAAGTAGCAAAGGGAATTAGCGCATAGCGAAAATGCGATGGAGATGATCTTGATCTGAGTACTAGTGATCTGAAATTTCTTATTAATTACTTGTGAACTGTTGTATTATATTCTAAATTATTAAATTCTATTTTGTAGACGAAATCGTACGTCAAGAGCCGGCCGAGCAAGGTAATGATAATTGATAATTTATCGCAGATTAGCAGCCGTCGCTGGTGTAGATTGAAGATTCTGGAGCTCATCTTGAATGAATCTCATTTTGTGAACCACAACCACGCTGTTAGCCGTGAGCCGTATTCTTACGTGTTAAAATTCTTGTGATTTTGTCGATTATCCAAAATAAAAAAAATGTCCACTCAAGCCACAAGCGTCTTGTTGCATTTGAGGAATAGATAAATTTTATTTTGGAATGCATCTTTTCTTTTGTGAAATTTGGATTAAAATTTGTAGTGTTAGGCATTCATAAATTCTTACACAATTTAGTTGCATATAAAAGGAGTCTTAACTATATTCTACTTAAAAGATTTGGGTAAGTGACTGTGACATTTCATCACGGCTATCGCAGAGGAGAATACAAAGAACTTAGAATTTAGTTAATTTAGTACTCTTAGCGCAGTACGTTTAGGAATGTATAAAAATACTGTCTTGTTTTCATTTGTCCCGTGCTGTCTTCGTACGACGTACGTGACTCGGTAAGTGGTAAGGTAAGTTAAAGTTGTTTGTCGCTTGCGTAAACATTAATCATCGGTGTAATCGGGGTCGTCTGAAGGTCGCTCTTTTCCTCGCGACGAAACTTTGACTGGAGTAGCTGCAGAACCGAGCAGCATATCGCTACGGAACTTCCAAAATCCAATTGCGCCATCACTAGAGAGGAAAATTGCAAAATACTGGCTTAGTGGGTGTATTAAATCGAAAGCCCGTACATTCGGCCTGTTGACATTGTCATGATATCACTATTTGCGGAAAGGTTTCCTATACGGCCTCTCTTTTTTGGAGTGCTCGCATAGTGATCAAATAAGAACGAGTTCAACCGTGACTCGGAAAGCTTCCACAATTTTAATTCTCCCTTGCTGCGTCCATTGGAAAAGCAATTAAAGAATTCATTAACTCATTTTAGTATGTGTAATGAAAATGGAATTATTTCAAGTCGAATGGCACGAATGCTGCTGTTAAATCCTAATACGTACCTTGTTCCTGTGAAGATGTACGTAGAATTTGTTGCAATGCACTCAACAGCGGCTTTGCTCCTGGTTACTTCAAACTTGTCAACTTCGTAGCAGTTTCCTTCTACTGACCAAAGTTTCATGTATCCGTCCTTCGATGCGGAAAGCACATATTTTTCCGTCTTTGGAGCAAATGCCAAACCATTTATCCACGCAGTGTGAACGCCATTCATGGCCTACAAAGTAGAAACAAAATGAATTCGCATAATCATATGATCAGTACACAGTATTTCATGATTTACATGTCACAAATGTCATTAGTTCAACTACCTGCACCATGCAACAACCATCCGTTCGTGTCAAGTCCCATTTCTTTATACAATTATCTCTGGAGCCAGAGAACAAGACACCATCGGACAGAAGGAGTGATTGAACCCCGTCGTAGTGCGGTGGCTCAAGAGTTAATTTCGCCGGTGTGCTTGGCATAGTTTCATTCGATCCCAGGTTGTATACTTTGATGCGATGATCTTTGGAACCAGTCACCAAAGTTGTTCGACCGTCGTCCCTTTCTTTCGCCTCCAAACACATGATATTAGATCCATGCTTTCCGCTCAACACCCCACAACTTCTAAATTGGCGCATGTCCCATGCTCGGACTCTTTCACCGTAACTTGTGAAGAAATTATTGCTTGTGAGAGCGAGTGCTTGTATTTGCACCTCCCCATAAGGGAGTGCTACAGGTTGCGTCAGCGAAGTTTGTGGTGGGAAGTCATCTGCGACTGAGCCAGCAGAACTGTTCGAAACACGTCGAAATTAATGACTTGACCATAACTCTTGAAAAATAAGATCATGTTATCCTTATACTCACGTCAAAGTTTTGATGCATTTGTTCCCTTCTCTTCTGTCCCAAATTTTCACAAAGTGTGCGCTAGCGGAGAATATCAAGTTCTCATTGGAGCTGCATCGAATGGCTGCAATATTTCCTACGTTTCCCACTAGTGTCTGAATATGCGACTTAACATTCAAATCCCAAATCTTGACGGTCATGTCTGCCAGAAAAAAAAAGAATTTATTGGACCTTTTTGCCAATAGCGAACAAATTTTCAACAGTCTATAGATCATACCTACGCCACCACTGTACAATCGGCCTTCCGTAGCACAAATACTTAAAATGGACTTTGAATGTCCTTCTGCAATATGTGTGTTGTAGATAATTCCTCTCCCAGCCCGCAGCGTTAGAATTCTTCCTTTAGTACTGCCACCATCAAGCGTGTTTCGCGAGGTAAGTCTTTGGAAAACATCGTTAGCAGATGCCGCCGGAGGCGGCTGAGCAGTTTTACGTACGGGAAGGGGCGACGTGAAAGGCGAGTTACCCGGCGAATTGCTATTTACAAAGAAGGGCGTTAGAATATTTCGAAGAAGGTATGCTTGTTGTTTAGTCTTGTTAGTGAATGTGAATTTACTCGATGAAAGTCGTGTCAGGAACTTCCATGCCCTCGTCATCGGAATCATTAGCTCCTGGCTTCACAAATGTGGTGTTAAGGGATCCGCCGTTTCCATTAGTTGGGTCGGAACTTCCGGCGCTTGCAAAAGGGTGGCGGGGATTGTCGTCAATTGTGTACGTGCCCCTCCTTTCCATTCTCGCGGTTGGAGGAATATCAACTTTGTAACCGTTACTGGAGTCAGATCCATTTGCACTGTTTTCTCGGCTTGCCACTGTCTTCGCCCGCATGTCTAAGCGCCTCCTCACAAACGTCACCTCGTTCGGGTTGACTATTTCAAATATATTCGTAAATAATAATTTATTTTGCAAGTAGGATTGGAATTTGGAATATTTGTAAGGGCATACCAAAGTTCATGTCATTGGACGTTGATGACATGGACTTTGACATAGCAGTAGCTGTGGGTGGAGCAAAAAATGATGTTTGACTAGTGGAGGTGCCCAGCAGCTGAGCAGGTGTGGCAGTCAGTCTCCTGGCTTTCCTTGATTTCTGATCCATTGACAGCTCAGCTGAACGCGGTTGCAAGGTCGATTCAGATGGCTTGGAATCACCTTGCGAGCTATAAAAATAAAAAACAAAGCTGAACAAAAAGGATGCAAGCACACGGCAAAACCAAATGAGCACCTCCCGTTGCGTTATTGGGGTTCGAGTTCGATTTCAAAGGAAAACGCATGGTTGTAAAGTTTGAACTGACATAAAGACGGGAACAAAAACCAAAGGAATATCAAGCATGCAAAAATAGTAAAAATGTACAAGGAAATGTCGTCTTTGCAATTCCTGTAAGTATAATCGTGCAACAATACAACATCGATTGTGCAAAAGACGCAAACCAACCAAACGAGGAAAGGATGTCCCATATGAATTAAAATAAATTCTCTAGTCTAGTATCTAGTTTTGGTATCTAAACAAGAATATCGAACTCCTCAAATGTGTAACGGTTACATACGTATGAGAGTTTCCGAAATCAGCTAAACTGTCTGGTGGCAGAAAATCAT
Organism: Mesaphorura yosii; assembly: GCA_009869945.1. Taxonomy (NCBI): domain Eukaryota; kingdom Metazoa; phylum Arthropoda; class Collembola; order Poduromorpha; family Tullbergiidae; genus Mesaphorura; species Mesaphorura yosii. The sequence continues at coordinate 253,362 of WIXG01000075.1, forward strand.
CTCGGTTATTATTCGCTTCAGTATTAGTGTACAAGTGTCGGTAGAGTTCTTTCACTATGTCCAAATCAGCTGTTATCTGTAACAAAGGCATTAAACATTCTATAAGCTAAATTGTTCAAATCGCATCAACGCTTAGTGGTCAGAGACGTTACCTTTTGATTTTCCTTCTCCAACAATTCAACTCTTTTCTCGTACTGCTTGCTGCTTCCGACATTCTCACGACAATACTCGTACATTTTCTTCATAATGTAACTGCATTCTTCCTTGTTTAATTTCTGAACCAGCACCTCGAGCCCGATGTCCTCATCAGTGTCGCTTGTGCTGTAGCACAGCATCTCACCTTGCAATTCAGTAATTCTACTCTCGGCATACTCGAGTGATTTCGAAACGGTGTCCATTTGGTCAATGATTTTGTTCTTTTCCTCAGTGGAAGTAACTGATCCGAGTGCAATTCGATTATCCTCCAGCTCAACCTTAAATTGTTTACGTTCTTCAATAACTTTCATCATTTCTGCCTCAAAAAACTCCAATTTCTGGTTCTGGGTTAATGATTTCATCATTTTGGACTGAAGAGCTACCCAATTCTGCTTCGCTTTGAGAGGTGAAAACTGTTTACCATTCGGTCGCGCAACCGGCGCACGCATTTTGTTCTTCAGGTAATTAATTTCTTCATGCTTTCTCTTCAGTATACCTTCTTTCACGTTCTTTTCAGATGTGAGCTGACGAATCATGTTGTCTTTTTTACGTTGTTCCTTCTTGAGTTGAGCAATTTCCTTAGCACGAGCAGTTTGCAGATTCCTGAATTTCACTGCGTCAGCTTTCATTTGATTCATTAACTTGACTTTGTTCTGTTTCATCTTTTCCAAGTCGTTCCTCATCTGCTCAAGCTGCTTGCTCTTTTCGTTCTGGTCTCGAAGAGCTTTCTGATGCGAACGGTGCGCCTGCTGCCAATTCTTAAGTTCACTTTGTAATTCTTTTAGTTTTTTCTCATAATCGCCTTTGATTTGATTTAATTTCGGTGTTGGCTGACTGGAGCTCATACTCATAATTCTATCGCGCTCTTCCTCTGTTGCAGATATTTTCTTTGCGAGGCAATTCAGCTTTTCTTCGTAATTTCGTGCCATAATGTCCATTTTTCTTTGAGTTGACTCCAGCAGCTCAATTAACTTCTGCTTAGTGGTGATGTCGTTATTCAATGTAACCAATTGTGAATAGTTTTCGTCGTTCTCCTCCGTCTCATCTGTTGCTGATTCACCTTCCTCATTTTCGTCAACTTTGAGGTCGTCCTCATCACTGTCATCATCGCTGGACAAATCCAGCTTATCTTCGTGCTTGGACGATTTATCACTTCTTTTAAGTCTCTTCAGTGCATCTTTCTCACTTTCCAGTTCGCGTTTTGCAGCTTCCAGAATTTCTGCCGCATTTCCTTCATTCCCAGAAATATTGTGAACAGCGGTCGAAGGACGACTCCCGATGACGTGAGTTCGTGGTGAAAATGAATTGTTGAAATTGTTGGCTTTTGTAAGATCAAGCCTCTTCTTGAGCCTATCATTCTCATATTCTGATTCAATGAGTTTCGTCGAAAGCTGTTCAATTTCTTTTGTGTAGTTTTGCACTAATTCAGTCATTTCTGGGCTCGCCGTTCCATTCAATGTGGCTAGAGTTCTATCAGTTAGCAATTGAGTGTTCTTCGCAGTTAACGTGTCAACTGTGCTCTGCAGTGACTCGTTCCTACTTTTCAGCGAGGTCAATTCAAATTGCAAAAGCTTGGTTTCTTGATAAGTATCGGATTCAATTTCCTCTCCGGTGACAGGGTCGATCGTTCGTTTCCCCTAAAAGGATTCAATGACGACTCGAGTTTAAAACTTTTGCTTAACCTAAAGGGCTCAAGATTTGCATTTGGCTTACTTGCTTGTACTCTAACAATTCTTCTTCCAATTCCCTGATACGCTCCTTCAGGTCCGCAATCAGTCTTGAGCTCTTGTCTTGATTGATGGTGACTTTGTTCTTGATATTTCTTGCGCGGTTTGCATATTTAAGTGTGTTAAGGGTTTCCAGAAAATCGACATCACAAGGTGAGACACATGCAATCATGATAGTTCTCGAATTTCCACCTAATGAGTCTTGCAATAACCTTGTTAGTTTGGAGTCTCGATATGGTACATGCGATGCCTTCTTCGATTTATCTCCTAACGCCGAGATAACATTTCCTAACGCTAACAGGCCACAGTTTATGGAAATTCCTTCTTTCTGCCGATCACCCACAGCCCCAGTGCGCTTCAGTCTTTCAGAACCGGCCAAGTCAACAAAGTGAAACTTGGCAGTGAGTGTCTCAAAATCTGGAGGGGCCCCCGTTTCCTGCAAGCAGATCTTAATTTACAAAGTGAGAGAACAAGATCATAAGATAAACATTAAATTCGCGCTAACCTCTTCTGTTGTGATGCGCGTCTGTTCGATATGCATAGTAAATATTGCATGAGATCTACTAGATTGGTCATTCATGTTTGTACTGGCTGTTGTTCGGCCAAGGGCACCAAGTCTGAGACATTTCAATGTTTCATCTGCGGAACTAACAATTTGGGCTCCAACTCCAACCAAATAAATTCCACCGGAAGCATCTTCGTGAATTCTAACTGTGCTTGCAGACATCGGAGGAGCACCGGCCTGGCTTCGCTTGATCTGAAGCAAGACCAAAGCAATTTCGATGATTAGATCGTGCATCAGTTTCGTTTCTCATCCTACTTAAAATTCTGACCATTCAAAATATGAACAAATCGCCCTCAAAAACATATATCGTATTTCAGTTTGTATGAAGAAGAGAACAGAATAAAAATTTGTGCTTGTGTTTAATTATGCATTCTATGCTGGAGTTCCAAACACTGATACATATTTTTCATGCCCAAAACAAGCGATAAGCGCAATGGCATGCTGGTCTTCAAAAATTTCAAGGTTTCAACAGTTTGTACAAATAGAGGAGTAGAGGTTACCTGTCAATGTCACATAAACGTAGTGCAAGTAAGAGTTATACTCATACCGTCAACAATTACCATAAAAAGACAGGACACAAGAGGATTAAATAACCAGATTACGTGTAATAATGTTATTCCTATTAGTGCATACTACCACAGGTGCGACGGACTGCGAATGGTAAGGTTTCAGTTTCTTAAAGGTTGTCCGGTTGCCAAATATGGTCATTGCATTGAAATGATTGAGATGTGCAATAAATTTTTTACAACAGGATAGCACAGGTGAACCGTGCTATGGTATCTAACTCAACCACTCGTCCATTTTAAGCGTCATGATCCACGCAAGGCAAGGCGTGAGCGTACGGAAATTGAAAATGCAGACAGTCGCAGTGGTTTTGGGAAGCAGTAAGTAAACACAGAAAAAGGTAATGACCATGCACAACACCCACTTTGATATAATGACCCATGACATGAGGATCCACGTAAAAGACAAGTCTTACTAATTAAATGCTGCATAATTTGCAAACAATGGGCAATAGGCTTGAATGATCAGATAACCGTAAGCACATGAATGATATAAGATAACTAGCAAAATTCAAGAAGCGGTTTTGAATCAACTTACTTTGTTAGAGTGTTGTCCGTCCACCAAATCAATAATCTCTTCATTGTACAATTCGATGAACTGAATGCTAATTTTGAATGTAGGCTGAATCGCCGAAGCATTTTTTCTCGCGTCGATGGACTCGAAAAGGTAATGTACAGCGCGTGGAACAATTCCTTGGGATCGTGAATTTGCAGCATCGATGTTCTCAATGTCAAATCCGGTACCCATCGTATATGTTTTACCGGATCCAGTCTGTAAAATAAAGTAGATTCATGACTTCATGGGTCGTGTCATTGGGTCATTGTTAAAACTTGAGAAACTCGGTACTCCTCACGTTACCTGTCCATAAGCGAGGATAGTGGCATTGAATCCTTCGAGACACCCATCTATCAGAGATCTAACTTGATCGAACACGACCTCTTGATCAGTATTTTGATCGAAAACGTAATCATAAGTAAAAGCGTGCTGTTTTCCAATCCAAACTTGAGGCACACCAGGTGTAACTGAAGTACATGTCTGGCAGTTATTGATTAGTTCTCTCGGAAGCGGAGGTCGAATTCTAAAATCAGGCCACGAATAAGTTCGTTGGCATTAGTAGGTTTGGACAGTAGTTCCGTATTGATTGGAAGCAGTTAAACTCTGTCCTAATCTCAGCCTTACCTTAGAGCAACGCGAACTGAAGTATCGTCGACCTTGGCCACAGCACCATTAGCAGCTGCTCCATTATCACCATTTCCAACCACACTGGCGGCACTACTGCTCCCGGACACACTGCCAACCATCTTCGTCGCTGGTCTTGGTCACTGGCCGCGGGTGAGCAGAAAAAGAGGAAAAGTGGAGCAAGTAGCGAGCCCTGACATTAATCACGAGTTTCACAAAGGTATTACGTGCTGGTACGAAGTATATTACGAAAACTAGGACAAAAACCGATCGGAGGGACTTATAAAATATGTCATGTCACTGGGACTCGTTCGATATCAAAATTTTAAAACAGGAAAAGAAAGAACAATCGACAAAAGGCTCCCTACACTAGGACAGGATCTCGTAATCGTGTGAATCGAGACGATTCAGATTCAAGCCAGTGCAGTGCAGCACAGAAGGCTGTACAACAAGTGACTGACAGAAACGAATCAAGTTGTACGTTGGCAAGTACGTTGTTTTACCATGTACACTACCAAGCTCAGATCGCTTGGCAAGGCGCATGCAGCAACAACGGTCGAAAACAAAATAGAAAGGTGAACACTGAACAAATCTCGTCTCTAGTCTCTTGTGTGCAATGAATAGGAACTTTTTGCCTCCAAGCCATAAATTATGTGTCTGAGATGCGGTTACTCGTGACAGAAATCTTTACTGGCTGGCTACTGGTTACTGACCGACCGCGTTTCTTGCCAGTTGCGCTTCGCTTTGTTTGTGAATCTTCAGTTTCTTCAGGTAAATGTCTAAAAATGCGAACAACTTCCGAGGATTTACCAGCCAGATGCACAGTATTGGCAAATTCATGCCTTGGAATGAATGGATACGTAATTACTGATAATATTGATGTCAGGTATGTTCACGCATATCATCAGCACGAGTTTGCTGTGCGTGCTTGTGACTATGACTTGACTTGACTTGGGATTAAATTACCTTCCTGCTGATAGCTGATAACTCAACGGAAAATCATTGCCAGCTCATTCCGCGTACCGTAGAATATCGATTTTTGCGAAATTCTGTTTACGTGAGTAGTCGATACGCTAATTACCATATTTCCACTTAACCCAAGCGTCAAGCCAAGCAAAGGTAGTAAGAAAGGCGGAGACCAATGGCTCAGTTGAGTATTTCAATCTCAGTGAAATACCAATTTTGCTTTTGCATGCTAATGAACTTTCAACGACTACGACTACGACTACGCTGATCATGGAACGGAACTAATAGTGATAAGCTACAGGAAGGCGAGGCATGGCGTCGCCACACAGCGCACAGGCGCACGTGGTTTCGTAATCATATCATTAGAAAAATCTCACAGTTGCTATTCCAGGCCCGTTGCGCTATGCTCTGGGATGGATAATGGAAATAAGAATAGGAAATGGCTTGCTGAGATTGCTCATTGCTGACTGGCTCGAACTCCTGCTCTTCTTCGTTCCCTACCTTTGCTCATGATTAGTGACAGGCCATAAAATCGAATGTAAATGTAATGTCTTATTTGACCTTTAAAAGTTGTCTCCGTCTCTGTTCCGTCCCATCCTGCATGTCATTATCACCCAATTAGCATTTCGTCATTGTTTCAACCGCAAACAGTGAACACTCAGCTAGCCTGGATAGAAATGGTAGCGAAATGCAAATTCCGGAGCCAGAATTGAACCAACTGAACTTGTATCGCATCAGCTGCTCCATTCACATGCAAGCGCCAGGAAAATGCTTACATCATTCTGCCAATGTCCAGTACGACATTAATTGGAGTCTGGAATTGGGCACTCGTGTCAACTACATCGCACATTAATTAATCTCAAGTTCTCAAGCACTCTCGTAGTAAGTCTCGGATGTTTCTCGCTTTATCTGAGAGTCAGGTAGAGCTTGCGTTTGCTGCACAATCACAATCAGAAGAATTCACCAAACAAGAGGCTCTTGAGTACGATCGACCTTCGTCTCTCGGCGACCATCCAATTCAATTCTGTTGTCCATTGATGTAATCAACAGAGAATGAATTGCATTTTGACTCTGCTTGCGAGTTGGACTTGCGAGGAAATGGTTATAAAATTAAGTAGAGCCTGATTTACAACCAACAATCAACAAATGCATACATGTACATTTGACATTTACATTTACGCAAAGTCATTAAAAGTAATTCTTACTTGCTCTTTCTTTAGGTTAATGAATCTACAAGAGCGTCTTGTTTTCTAAGTTGATCTTCGACTTCGGCTTCTGCTGTGTTTCGAACTCAGCAAGCAATTTTGCCAATTACTGATAACAAGCTGAGGAAGACAACAGGCAATTTACCAACGCGTCGACGTCAGCCTTTGATCTTGTGATTTCTGCCGCATTACACAGTGGGGTATTCACGAGAATTTGGTGCGCTGTGCATTTTAGCATATGAAAAAGTTTCAACTTTGGAAGCCAATAACTGCCTTCCGGATGGACATGGAAAGGTGGTTTTTGCTGCATATGAAAGCCCATGTCCTTAGCTTTCCA